>JAPYZK010004506.1:0-10368 GCA_030522785.1 Platygaster equestris
CTAATTTTTGAATTTGTCAAAATATCTCAAATGAACGAAATTTTCGAACATTTTGAAATTATCGAAAGTTCCGGAATTTTCACATTTTTCACAATTTTTTGAATATCCAGATTTTTTTTAAATGATCCATATTTTCAAATTTCTGAACATTCTCAAAACCTTCCTAATTTTTCTAAATTTTTGAATGTAGTCCAATTTTTGAATTTATAAAAATATCTCAAATGAACAAAATTTTTCAACTACCTCAGAATTATAGAATTTCTCAAAATCATCAAAAATTTCTTATTTTCAATCATTTTTAAAAATGTCTAAATTTGTGGAAATTCCCAAATCCTGAAAAATTATTGCACCTTTCAACTTTTCGCCAATTTTCTGAGTATTCCAATTTTTAAATTTTTTCGAAATCGTTGGAAACTGTCAAAATTTTTAAATCATTTTCAAAAATGTCTCAAATCGTGAAAATTTTGTAAATCCTGAAAAATTATTGCACCTTTCAACGTTTTACTAATTTTCTGAGTATTCCAATTTTGAATTTTTTTCGGAATCATTGGAGTTTGTCAAAAATTTTCAATTATCATAATTTCCCACCAAATCCCCCAAATCTCAAATCCCCAATCATTCCCATGAATTCCCAAAATTCTCAAATGCAAAAACCTGCGCCAATTCGAATTTTCAAGTATTTTTCTTTTGTTTTTTCGAGCGAGTTGGCCAGCTGGCGCTCTTCCTTTTGCTTATAATCCCTGCGATGCGGGTGATCGGCATGTACGCGTATAAAGTACGTGCGTGTATTTCTCTCTCTCTCGTTTTCTTTCTTTTCTCGTGGCTAAAACAAATTTATATACGCACGCGTCCTCCGGAGAAGTAGAAGTACACGCGACGAGGCTCGCTCGGGATCTGCACTTTTTATTTCGACATCTGCTCCCGCTCGCTCGTGCAAGGAAAAATCGTCATTCCTCCTCGCGCTCGTGTTATTTAGGAAACTCGGCTAATGGGTCGTATATATCCGAGATGTTTTCCTTGTAATTTCAACGAGGGGAATTGAAATTCAATTTGAGATAAGTTTGAACAAATGGGTACCGAGTTTAGCTTTGGATAATTGATTGTTATATTTATTTATGAAAAAGTACACCTCCATTGGGGCGCTTGTAGTTCGAGAACTACTGTATGTACAAGAAAAGTAGTAGGGACGTTTTTTGTGTAAAATTTTATGAGGATTATTTTTGTTGATGGGGTGAAATTGCGAAATCGTGACCATTTAGGGGTGAAGTGGAAAAAACTGAGGACTTGTACGTGGGGTGGAATATTGAAAGTTATTACCTTTTTTTTGAATGATATAGTGGCGAGTTTTTTTGGATTAATTTTCCTCTAATTTGATGTTTTTGCCGGAGCGGTAATTTATGTTTTTTTTGTAATTTGGAACGATTTTGAATTTTATGAATATTTTTTCATTTTTTCACATTTTTTAGTGATCATAGTGGAACCTTGAAAAAAGTAATTATTCAGGTTCGTAAATTCCATGAAGTTAATCAACGTGAATTTTAGAAAAATCGGGGATGTACAGAATTATTCCAAATCATAAATTTGGACAGTTTATGCAAAAATATGCTAATTTCTGAAATTTTCGAGAACTACTGTCCACAAAAAAAGTAATAAGAACCTTCTTTTTGTGTAATTTTATGAGTATTATTTTTTTACATGTACAATTGAAAAAAACCGTGTATCTATCCAAAATGTTTGACAAATTTAAATCTTGTAAATTCAAAATTTGTAAGCATTTCCGAAATTTTGACATTTTTAAATTTTGAACAATTCGCGGTTTTCGAAAAATGGAAACAAAAAACATCCCAGAATCTCATCGTGTATCTAAATTGTCCTCTGTACTACCATGTATTATTTAAAAAATGATTCATCAAAAGGCACATGTTATAAAAGTTTCATAAAATTAATGTAATAAAAAAATGAAATTTGATAAAAAATTTCTGATTTTTATAAAGTGATTACATAACAACTTTATAAAATATATTTTTTTCATAAATCTCGGATATTCATTTAAAAAATGAACCACCGTAGTAGTACTCTACTACTACGGTGACTTTGTCATAAATCAAAAGTTTGCCATTCGATCGTAAAACCAAAAGTCGAAATTGCCAAATTGTCTCGAAAATGTCGGCCTGAATCCAGGAAAAGCTGTACAATGGGAAAAGAAGTTGATAAATTGGCGTTCCTTTTAATGGTTCGACATTGTGGACAATGGTCAGTGGAACGCAGCGCGAGCTCTATAAATGCCGGTCCAAAACAGCTGTCATTCAATGCGCGTAAACGTCTCTATATTCGTGGGCCACGCGTGTGTGCACGCTTCGGGCATGTAGCGAACGCGGATTCATTCATGGGCCACTCGCGTGTGGGTGTCGCGGTGGCCAGGACACCCCCGCGGCCCAGCTGTTACTCTCATCTCGCGCACTTCTCGAGAATGACCAACGCTCGCCCACGCTCCACCAGGACAATGGGCCAGACACAGTTATTACTATCTATCTACTCCTGCCCTTCCTTCCATATTTCGCCATCCGCCAAATGGCCAAATTCTTAGTTTGCACATTTCTCCATTTTGCTTCACGAATATTGCTTTGGATAGGGACTCTTAGTGATTTTGGTTTTTATAAAACTTTCATAAAAATCACAAATTTGTTATGAAATTTCATTTTTTTATAAAAGTGATTTTACAAAATTTTTGTAAAATCTGAAATTTTTGTAAAGCGATTTTATCAAAATTTAATGAATCATTTTTTAAATAGAAATCCGAGATTTAGGAAAGAAAAAATGTTTTTATACAGTTTTTATGAAATTAATATTACAATAATAATAAAAATCATGAATTTTTCATAAAATTTCATTTTTTTATAACATTGATTCCTCAAAACTTTCATGAAGTGTGCAATTTTTATAAAGCGATTTTATAAAAATTCAATGAATCATTTTTTAAATAAAAATCTACGAGATTTATGAAGAAAAATATTTTTATAAAGTTTTTATGAAATCACTTTACAAAAATCACGAATTTTTTATAAAATATCATTCTTTTATGAAATTGATTTTACGGAACTTTTATAAAATGTGCAGTTTTTATAAAGCGATTTTATAAAAGTTTATTGATACATTTTTTAAATCAAAACCCGAGATTTATTATAAAAATTCTTTTTGTAAGGTTTTTATGGAATCACTTCATAAAAATCGCTTATTTTATAAAATGTCCATTTTTTTATAAAAATCGCTACATAATTTTATGAAGTTTTTATAAAAATTATAATCACTAGGGACATTTTAATTTTTCCGACTTAGTGAGAAAATTCAAAGTTTAATTTTTAAAGACATTCTTTTTTTTCGATTTTTTCTGTAACATTGTACATTTTGCAAATGAGCAGATTTTTGCATAAATTTTCTGAATATTCAATTTCGAATAATTCTTGACACTCCTAAATTTTGAAAAATTTCAGTTGATCCGAAGATTTTGAAATTTCCACTTTTTCAAAAAAAGTATAAACTTTGCAAAAAAAAAACCTCCAAATCATCTGAATAAGAGTTCAACAATTCTGAATTTAAAGAATTCAATTTTAAATCCAATATCGACTTTTCTAGAAATCTTGAATTTGAATGTATATTTCAATAAAAAAGAACATAATTTTAATTTCTATTTTCTATTAATTTTATTTATTTCATTTCATTTCAATTCAATTTTTTTCATTATTTAATATATGTCGATACAAAATCAATATTCTAATTTATCAACCTTTAACGTCTTAATTCAATATTGTCATTCAGTTTGAATTTGAAAAATTCTCGGTAAAAATTGAAAATTATCTCATTTTGACTTTTCGAGAAAACAATTTTATTCTTTTGTTAAAATGTATCCCGAAAGACACGAAATCGAGGAGCATTGGTGCTTGTCTCGCTGCACCGTTCCTGTGTCTGAAATATGTTCGTATGAAGTGAATTCGAAATATGTAGCTGCAAAACTACCGCGGGGATAATAGGGAAAAGCTTTGGCGCGTGACGGCTTGTCTTGGAGTGTGAGCACTATAACTACCCCAGCTCGACGCCCACGCACTTTTCGGATTTTACGCTCATTGTCCGGTCAGGATCGGGACACATTATGCGAACCCACAGAACGGCGCACAATTGGCCCGATTGAGCGGCAATTAACGCGCGCTTTTCAGCCGATATTTTCAATGCGAATAATCATAATCTCGCACATCTGTCCAGTCTCGCTTTTTGGGGCAAAGGGGAGAGCAAATCAGAGGATTTTTTGAAATTCATGAAAGATAGGGAATAAAGGATGGACAAATTCTGAAAAATAATACCAAGGGACAAGAGAGTAGTTTTAAGAATTTTATCAGTTTATCAGAGAGAGGAAAACTCATTTTATTTTGTATGAAACATTTTTATATAGTTTAATTTTTTTTAAATCGAGAAGAGGATGAAATTTTCAAAATGTCATTAAGTTTTTTTAAAGATTGTGAGGGACCCCCAACTCTAGCAAATTTGTTATTTTTTGATGCAAGTTTTGGAGTTTTTGAGTTTTTGAAGATTTCAGGGAATTTTGGAGTTTTATCGGAGTTTGGAATTTGAAAATTGAAATTTATGTTTTTAAAATTTTTAGAGTTGTGAAGCTTGAGAATTTTGGAAACTTTTGAAATTGTGGGATATTCAAATTTTTGAATTTTGAATTTTCGGTATTTTGAATATTCGTAGCATTGGAAAGTTTCAAAAATTGTTGAATTTGGAAATTTTACAAGTTTTTAAGTTCAGAAGATTGCGGAATTTTTTAAATTTAGAAATTTTAGGATTTTCAAGTTTTAATATCGTAAAGTTTTGGAATGTTCCAAGTTCTAGAAGTTTTGAAGCTGAAAATTTGAAAGGACAGGAATTTTTGAATTTTGAAAAATTGTGAAGTTCCGAAAGTTTCGAAAACATTCAAAGTTTTGATTTAAATTTTCAAGAATTCGAGAGAATTCCGAAGTTTCATAGCTTAGGAGCTTCGAAAATTTTGTAGTTTTTGAGATATTGGAAATTTTGAAGTTCTGAAGATTTTGAAGTTTTGAAAATTTCCACATTTTGAACATTTCGGTATTATGAACATTCAGAAGTTTTGAGAATTTATATAAGTATTTTTGTGTTTTTGGGAATTTCGAAAAATTTTCAAGTTTCGAATTCGAAAAAAATTTTTTAGTTGAAAAATGGCCTCCAGAACTTGAAATCTTTCAAAATTCCTATTTTTTAATTTCCAAATTTTAATAATTCGGAATAATTTCGATATTTTAGGAGAATTTTGGAAATTGTTGAAGTTTTAGCATTGTAAAGTTTTAGAAGTCTGAATTTCGTAGAACACTTTTCAGTACATATTTTCGAGTTTTGGAGAATTTAAAAAAATTCGAAGGATTCGCAAATTTCAGAAGATTTTCAAAGTATCAAGAATCTGGAATAATTTCGAAGTCCCAAAGAAATGTTGAAAAATTTTCATCTTCAAAACTCCTAAAGTGTTGAAATCCCAAAATTCAAAATATCGTAAAATATTTTCAAATTTTTGAGTAATTCGAAAAATTTTGAATCGTCTAACATATTAAAGTTCTAAAAATTTCTAAACATCTCAAGTTCTAGAGGTCATTGTTTTTTTTTATTTTTTTATTTCCAAATTTTAAGAATTCGGAATAATGTTGATATTTTGGGAGAATTTTGGAAGTGCTCAAAGTTTTAAAATTGTCAAGTTTTGGAAGTCTGGATTTCATAGAACACTTTTCAGTACATATTTCCGAATTTTTGAGAATTCCAAAAAATACGAAGTTTCGAAAATTTCAGATTTCCAAAATATCAAGAATCTGAAATAATTTCAAAGTCCCAAAGGAATGTTAAAAAATTTTCATCTTCAAAACTCCCAAAGTGTAAAAATTCCAAAATTCAAAGTATCGTAAAATATTTCCAAATTTTGGAATAATTCGAAAAATTTCGAATCGTCCAACATAATTAAAGTTCTACAAATTCCGAAATATCTCAAGCTCTGGAAGTCACTGTTCAAATTCAAAAAATCAAACTTCAAATGTAGAAATTCAATTTCAAATTAAAAAACTCACTTTCCAAAACTTCATTTTTACACAACTTTCAACATCCCCAAAGAACCTCAAGATTCAAAATCTGTTGACCTCCTCAAACCGTACACGTCTCTAAATGAAAGCCCGGAAATTTCTAATCCCCCCCCCCCCCTCCCCCTCCCCCATGCCCGATAAGACCGATAAAAAAAATCCCCGCGAGCATCGTACAAAGACGTTTCCTGTAGATCTCGCGAGTATAACGCACATGTGCGATAAGGAGGAGGAAGAAAATGGAAGAGTGCGAATGTTGGCGCCGATTCGACGGATTCGACACGGACGTGGCTAATGCGATGGAGGATGAATATCGGGCCGGGATCGAACATTAAAAGCCTCTTACAGGGCCGCGGTCACGCGTTGTGTCGGCGCGATCGAGTATCGCGTTCGCGCTGCACGACGAGGACGACGAATCCGGGGACTCGTGTTCGCGTACGGCCCCGGAGATCATGACTCGCCCAGATAAGGCCCGAGCCGTATGACACGCTCGGGATTTTGCCCTTGCCCTCGGAAAAAGCACGACACCGGCCGGCACCCCCCTCCAAAAGCATGCCTACTCTATCGCGGCCTACTCCTCGATCGCCCTTATTTATTCATTTGCCAATAAACGAACGCTCCTCGACCCTGTTTCGATAAGATACGCGCTCGCCTTTTATCGCACATTTTTGCGACTTTTTTTGTTGTTTTTTTTTTTTTCGATGCAGCGCCAAGGGCCACCCTGCTCCGAGATATCGGTGTTTATGATTCGGGGTACAGTCGGGGTGGGCTCTGAGACGACGAGGAAGTTTTTTTTTATGGTGGTTTATTATGTAAGTAGGGCGGAATTGTTTTGTTTTGTTTTTTTTTTTTTTCAATTGCGATGATAGTTTCACTCGTTGGAAAAAAGGGGACACATGGTGTCCGAAAATTACTTATTGAAACCGTGTATGAAAGTTATTGGTGCTCTGAGAGGATTTTGGACATTTTCCGAAATTTTATGAATTAACGAAGTCGGAAACGTGGTTTGTTTCATATTGAATTTTTTGTATTTTAGAAAAATTTTTTAATTATGATGTGTGAAATTGTCACAATTTATAGAATTTTTGTGAATTTTGTGGGATTTGAAAATTGTAAAATTGGATATTTGAATATTACGACATTTTGGTGGAATTTTATTTGCAAAATAATTATAATTCATAATAAATAATTCGTCAATTGGAACCATTAATGAAACTTATTGGAATTCTGAGAGGATTTTTCCTTTGTCATTTTCCGAAATTTGATGAATTAACGAAGTTGGAAATATGTTTGTTTTACATTGAATTTCTTGTATTTTAGAAAACATTTTGATGATAATGTGTGAAATTGTCCAAATTTGCATCATTTTCGTAAATTTTGTGGGATTCAAAAATTGCAAGATTGGATATTTGAAAATTACGACTTTTTGGTTGAATTTTATTTGCAAAATAATAATGATTTATAATGAAGAATTCTTTAATTGAAATCATGAATGAAACTTATTGGAATTCTGAGAGGATTTTTCCTTTGCCATTTTTCAAAATTTGCTCAATTAACGAAGTTAGAAACACGTTTGTTTCACATAAAATTTTTTTTTTTTTTTTTAGAAAAAAATTTAATGATACTTTATGAAATTGTCCAAATTTACATCATTTTTGTAAATTCTGTGGGATTCCAAAATTGTAAAATTTGATACTCGAAAATTACGACATTTTGGTGAAATTTTATTTGCAAAATAATTAATGATAGTAAATAATTCGTTAGCAAAATTTTGAAGTTTTTTCCAAAGATTTCATAATTTCCACGATTTCGTGAAAATTGCAGATTAAAAAAAAGTTCAACTTGTCTGCATTTTTGAAGATTCCAAATTTGTGTTCAAATCTTGAAATTTTGCTGGAATTCGGAATTTTTCTGAAATTCGAAACTTTAAGAAACCAAAAATTCCGATACAGGTAAATGTTTGCAAATATTCAAAAAATTTTTTATTCTGCAAAAATCTCAACCTTCGTGTCTCACTCGTCGGAAAAATTCTACATTTTCCAAATTTTCCGAAAAAAAAAACAAACAAATGTACATCAGTTCTCCAAACAAAATTTTCACTAACATTCCGTTTGCAAAATTCAGAAAATTTTCGAATTCCGCAAATGTTTCCAAACATTAAAAAAAATTCTCTGTTTCCAAAGATTCCCAAATATGTCCACGCTTTCACTTTTTTTTCAATAATTCACACTTTTCAGAAATCGCCAATTTTGCAAAAATTCCCCAAAAATGATTCCGAAGGCAATGTCAATCCGAAATATTATCATCCAAAATCGGTGCCAATGACTTCGAATGATGATTAATCTTCCAAGCCCAACTTTGTTAATGACGACGGAGTAACTTAATTAATGCTTCCAGTGCGCAAGCTCTCGAAGCTCGCGCAATAGAAGAAACCGGGCGTACTTGATCGATCGAAAGTTGCGAGGAATCCTTGCACATTGTACATACGCGTGTACATGTGTATATGTGAAGGAAACTCGAGTACTTGCAATAATCGAAATACGTGCGTATGCAAGAGAACGCGCAGCCCGAGGCGGTGCTACGAAACAGGTGCGAACCAATCCCCAAGCACCGCTCGCTAATTTTCTCACATGTGCTGATCCGGCTTACTCCTTTTTTCGCCCTCCTTTCTTTTCGGGCATTTAATTTTTCTATGCCCTTATTTGTTCATTTTCCTCGCGTAAAGGAGAAATATATTTTTTTAATTGAAAACGTTTCTTTATCACTGTTGATACAAAAAAAAAATCCATGTTTTTTGATATTCACAGTCAGTTTTGTTATTAATTAGCAATTAAAATGATTTTTGCGAGAAAAAAAAATCGACCGAGCCGGGAATCGAACCCAGGACCTCCCAGTTTCATGTCGGGTGCCTGAATTGAAATTAGGAGGTCCTGAGTTCGATTCCCGGCTTGGTGGATTTTTTTTTCTCGCAAAAAACATTTTAATTGCTCATTAATAACAAAACTGACTGGGAATATCGAAAAACGTGGATTTTTAAAAATATTTTTTCAAATTAATTTCTATGCAGATTTTAGTATTACCCGATTTTTTTTTTGACGTGATTTTTTCTTTAAAAATTATTTTGAAAGATTTCTGACAATTCAGGAAAAGTTTTTGGGTTTCTACAACTCAGAAATTTTAGACGAAAATAAAAGGAAATTTTGCTGAGTTTTGGTGAGCTTGATTTTCTCGATCTCAGTTTTTAAAATTTTGAAATTTTGAAATTTGAATATAATAAACCCAAACTTCAGAATTTCGTCTTTCTGACGTTTGATAATCCAATCAAATTAATATTTTTCGATTTCATACCCCTGAAACTTGTATTTTATGAAGGGTTTCAGTTTCTGGGGGTTCAATCGAAAATTGTTCGTATCACACGAGATAATTTTTTTTTTTTTTCATTCTCCAGCGAAAAAAATATACAAGTAACAAACTTTGTTATCGAATTTCCGACACAATAACCTTCGCGAGAAAATTGTGCCATAAATAAACCGTTGAGAAGTGAATTCGCCTTGGTGAAGATTTTCCATCAGATATCGTTCTTTTATCGATTATTCTATTCGGCATAAAGAATTTCTGCGCGAGGAAATTGAAACCATTATTGTAAATCATGAGTGCTGCTCAGAATATTTGCATATAAATCTCAGTCTCCAGAGAAATTACGATTTTCTCAATTGCAGTAGAATGATATGTAAATAAAAATTCGGAAATTGATTAAATTCGCATCATGTACACCATTTTTGTCCAATTGTGAGAATTATAATTTTTGTTTATGAAAAAAAATTGTGAACAAAATTAGAATTTTGTTAAGGTTTGAATTTTTTGAACAGAATTTAAAAAATTGTGAAAAAAAAACGAAAATGTCGAAAAAATGCCAATTTTGTAAGAAATTTAGAGAAAATTTAGAAATTTTAGAAGATGTTTAAAATTCGGAAAAATATTTGAACATTTTTCTACAAATTTTTAAATTTGGATAATAAATAAATTGAATTTCAAAAAATTTTCAATCTTTCAACAAAATTTAAAAATTGTGATAATAAAACGGAAATTTCGAGTAAATGCCAACGTTGGAACAATTAGAAAATTTCGACAAAATTTCGAAAAAATGCTAATATTGTAGACAATTTTGAGAAAATTGAAAAAATTTAGAAGATGTTCAAAATTCGGAAAAATATTTTAACATTTTTCAACAAATTTT
>JAPYZK010004507.1:0-30660 GCA_030522785.1 Platygaster equestris
GAGGGATCAATTCCAAGTCGAAGTAAATACCAAGTAGGTAGGGGTTCCATGGCAGGGTAAGAAAAGAGGGAAGGGACCCAGAAACCTCACTAGGTGAGGAAGGGGGTAACCAAAACTCGGCTCTAAAAAAAAAAAAAAAAAAAAAATTTATATCAACGGATTTTTTAGTGAAGAGGGGGGGGGGGGGGGTTTCCATTTTAGAGTGAAACGATTGCAATTCACTAATATTGTGAATTAAATGAAATTTCGTAAAACTGAAAACACTATGTCTTCTCGAATTTCTTACGAACACTATTTTTAGTAATAATGAAATTTTGAAATGTTCATACTCAACATTATTATACGATTTGGATTAGAAATTGTGTGTTACTTTACGAACGAAATAAAAAAAATTCTTCGATTTTGAAATATCAAACTTGTGAAAAACGAAAAATTATTGCAATCGTTCAAGCTTTGGCAATCATAACATTCGAAAAAATGTCAAATACTTTTGAATTGCGCAGAGTGGAGTCCACAGCGACAAATTTGTATTATAGTCAACTCCAATTATGCGAATGTTTTCTGCATCTTTTCCCAACCAATCTTTGGGCCAACATTGAGTTCTGTGAAGCATGTCTTGTTTCACTTGGTCAAAGCAAGGATCATCTCTAAAACATGTGAAAAATATACATTATTTGTCAATGTTTGAAATACAACATATTAGGACTATTCAATCTGTTATTCAGGAATTTTCATACTATCCGAAGTTTTCGATTTTCGAATTGTTCATCAACCAACATTACGATTTCCAGCAATCGTGTTAAAAATGAATTATAAAAATCTGACCCTTTAACGAAGAATGTGCCAAAACTCTCAGAATTCGTAGATTCTGGGCAATCATGCAAAACCACTTCAAAATCATTTCCAATTTTGTTCCACTCCCTTTTTCTCAAATCTTGCGCTAGATCTTTCATGAAATCTTGAGGTTGTTCGCCCACGATTGACGTCAAAATGTCGGGTTCAACATTTTCCACCGTTGCGTCTGCAAAACATGTAAAATTATAATTACTATTGGAAACCTGACTGGGACAAATAGAAAGCCAATCGAGTACCCATTAGTTTTTTGGTAAATATATCGATATTTCGTTGCCTCCACGTAATAAAAACACCACCCAAAAGCCCATGCACGAAAACCACGTCCACTTGTGGCTTTTTTTGGGTCTTCTGAACAGGATGCAGAAGATAAATGTCCTGGCAAAACTTGTCGCTCGTTTCCTTACTGGTATCAAGATTTGCTAGAGCTTTGCTCGCAGTTACAGAAAGTTGCATATCACTGTGTTGTGACCAACCGACCAAAACTCCGATCCAACCTAAGAATTATAAGAAATCATTAATATTTTTGAAATTTGTACTTCTTTGAATGTATTAATGTTTACCTGACACAAAAATGTCCCTCAAACAATCATTGTCGAGGGAAATATTGGATAGTATTTTTGCAAGCAAAATTGAAATTTTGGTATCATCTTTGTACATTTTGTGAACATTCATCAATACTGGAAGACCACCCAAGTCAACGATGTCTGTGGAAAATGATTGAAAAGTTGAAAAAGTCAATTCAAGGTTGAAAATTATTTCACGGTGTTCTTATTTTCTATTTCCAAAAATTGTACAAAAAATCACCTTTACTGTATGCTTCAGTGAAGGAATGATGATAAATTGCGTTGACGCAATTGCAGAGTAATTCTGGATCCCAAGAAACTACAGGAGTCACTGCCAATCCTATGTTCAACAAATCGTGATCAAATACCCAGCCATCCTAATACACAAGCAATTAATTATTTAATTATCATTATCAAAAACTTGCTTTTCCGTGATTTTAATGTTTCAAGTGAAAGTAATCTCGAAATAAGAAAAAAATTATATTATGAAAAATCCCAATAATTTCTAATTATTTGTCAAATTGACCATACTGACAATTTTTCCTTGACTCACAATTGGATGTGGAATTAAGATGAAAAATATGTAACTATTTCCAAAGAAAACTCACCGTATGCGAATCTTTGAAATATTTATTCAAAAACTGCGACAGGCATTCATGATTTTTGTTGCAGCGTGCATTCAGATCAAGAAGTACTTTGCGCAGGTCTTCTATGAGGTCCTTAAAATGAATTTTTCAAATGAATTATTAAATTTGTACACAATTTTGGATTGTTAACAAACAAGACATGGAATTTGTTACAACAAAAGTATGCAATTTTTGCAAAAATTCTCAACTAAAAAATATTTCTTGTGAACACGACAGAATCAATGAATTTCCAAACCGTACATGAATTTCATGGCTTTCATGATGCCGAGGGGGTTTCAGAAAAAATCGTAAATCTACTTTGGGTACTCTAGCCAAGGCAGCAGCGGTTTCTGCATCCAACATTTGAGCAATTCCTTGATAATTCCAGTCTGTAAATAAAAAAAAATTGTTAAATAACATGTTTCTAAATTGTTAAGGACAACTGTGAATTCACCTTGTAATTTTCTCATAGTTCCTAATGCGTGAATTGCTCTCGCTCTTTCAGTCTTGTCTCCATTTTGCGCTACATTGAGCAAACTTTGCGCGTAACGCACATTGAATGATTCCCACCAATTTCGTAGCTTCTTCGACAATGATAGTTTGTTTTTTTTAATGTAGAACTCGAGGTCTACATTGCTTTGAAATGCAATTTCTGGAAAAATAATTAAAAAACAAGTAATTGTGATGAAATGTAATCCAAGGTTATTAAGAAACAGTGCATTTTTAAAAAAAGCATGAAAAATAGGTAGATTAGATCCGATGACCTCGTCTGCAAAATAGGACGGTCTTATAAAAAAATTTTGGAATTCCACAAACATTAAAATTCATTAATTTTGTTACTCAGAATTTTGAAATTTTCAATTTCCAAATTTTTTCATTTCATGTAAACGTATAAATATTTCTGTGTTGTACCAGATAATTGTGGATCGTCGATATAAATATATTGTGCTTGCGATTGCTCCAGTTGCAAAATATTGGTCGCTACAGTGGAGCTGAGTTTTTGAGAAATTTGACGGAGCTGTTGAAAAATCCAGAATCCTCTGTAAAAAACATTAATAATTATTTCGCAATCTGATCAAGTCGGTGAATATTAAAAAAAACCACAATCCTACGTACGATGCGAAAAAAACACAAGCTGTCGCAGATTTTAAATAGTAAACGTAATTTCTTTGAACTTTTTTCAACCACATCTTGAGATTCAGGGCGGACGGACGTTTGCGGTTTTTTTAAACTCAAAATTTAGTTTTTTATGACGATAGTTATGGCGGCTACATCGTAAACAATGAAAAAATTGAGTCGTCAAACGTCAACACTGTCACACACATTGTTTTTGTTGTTGTTGATGACAGTTGCAGTGAGTTGCAGTACTTGCAGTTTGCAGTCTGTTCACTGTTGCACTCGCATTTAAATTCATACTTTTCATGCATTTTCTGCTCAAGCGCAAACGGGAAAAATTTTAGTACACTCAACATTAATGTAACACCTGTAACACGATGAAACATATCACGTCTCCTTTTCTTGTTGGTGATGGATGTACTAAATAAGATGGCGGATGCGATTATCTTTTTTTGTTTGACAATTTTTAAATTCATCAAGGTCATTGCGGTCATTGCTGGTCGTTGCCAGTGTTGCCGTCGTTGCGGTCGTTGCCAGTTGTAGCGAGTTCTGTATTTTTGTGTATTTTTCTTTCATATTTCACAGAATATTACGCAAAAACTGTCCAAAACTAACATGTCTAAAACTGCTTAAAGAAGATGACTCATTGGAAAAATCTTCATTTTGTTCACGAAGCTGTCATCAGTCAACTAAGTAAACTGTAGCGTTACTGCGTTACAAACTGTTTCGTTTCGCGAATTTCACACGTGTGTTCAACAAAGCTATTAATATTGTTTTATCGAACTGAATCTAGTAATTGCTGATAATTATCATGGCTCATTCGTCCAAAAACGACACTTTTGCGGAGGTAATATTATTTTTGTAGCTTTTATTATTTACAAACGAAAAAAATGGGTCTACGGAATTTGCTTCTTGTGTAAACAATGCATTTGTTTTCATTTTCGCATCCAAATCCTCATATGACGACTTAACATTTTTAAAACTTCTGTGTATTCACCGTTTTTCATCTTATAGTTTCAATATTGTAAATTTTTGAATTTTGAAATACAAAATACAAATTTTCACACACGCACACAGCAAGTTGTACCAACAATTTTTTTCCCTCCTAGTATTAAATGTCGACACATTTTTTTTGTATCCAGAGGCTGAAACGCCGAGCAAATACGCATCAAAAGATGAATCAAATGATGAACAATTACGAAAATGTCAATGTGGAAGTTATCAATAAAATGACAGTTTCCAATGAAAACAACAATTATGCAGTACCAGGCAAGAATAACAACTGCAAAATAATTACACCTTGCAGAAAAAAAATTTTTTATATGCAAGTTTTTAAAGATTTCTCAACATCTTATATGCATACCTGAAATTTTCAAGTATTTCTAAGAGTCCACTTTATAATTTCAATACATAAACCTTTTTTAAAATCAAGTTCATGTCGTCATCTTAATTGTGTATTTCATTTGTTTCCTCAGATAAGTCAAAAGAAAACCCATTTGTTCGTATCGAAAACATGACAAGAACCAGAATAGTGACCCAGACGTCCAGTGTATACCAAGAGTCCAAAATGGAAAAGAATAAAATTATGAATCCAAACCTCAACCCTCCAATGCTCAAGGTCATCAATAAACCAAACAACAATGTCCCAAAATTTGGTATTCAATTAGATCCAAAAGATGAAATCCCAAAAGTATCAAAAACCGCCGATGGACTCAATGACGTCGCAGTAAAGATGAGCACTCAGATGAACAAAAATGTACAATACCCAAACAGACACCTCGAATCAGAAACAAACCGCAAGTCTGCCTCGGTTCTGAAACACCCGATCTTGAGTACCGAGCTCCAGAAAATCAAAGACTCGAAGAAATTCAACAGTCAAGTTATCGCAGCGCAGAAAAAGCCGTTTCCCTCAATGCCAAAATATGATGACACGAACTCGCCAGCGACTATCCAAAACATGGACCACAAGCGTGAAAAAGAAAGTGGGAAAAAAGGCTGGAGAGACTTTCAAAGACTATGGAATGTTAATCATCCCGAGGCAAAAATGAATGTGAAACCTTCTCCCGTTTGGAGTCAGAGAAAGAATGAAAATGATCGGAAAATGTGGGAAAACCCTTTGCCGTCAGCGCCGAAGAGTGATGACCCGAACATTTCTATCGACTCGGAAATCTCGAACTTGTCGGGAGCTATTAATGATTTGGGAAAAATAGCTGATGTGATAGGGAAGAAAAAGAAAAGTTGGAGAGACCTACAGAAATTTTTAGATGTCAACCATTCTGAGGCACAGATGCAAACGAAGAGTGATAACGATAAAAAAAGATGTGTGGCCCCAGCGCCATTGCCGAGAAGACGTTTCGAACCTTTGCTGTCAAACACTTCGGAAATCGTGAACGTGTCGGAACCCACCATGGAAACGAGTAGAACGATATGGTTTCATCCCGGAGTGAAGAAGTCAAATTGTTTGGATAATATTTACCCTAATTTGAATAAGGATTTGGATTTGGTTGCTACTGGTTACACTCCGAAAAAAGAGAACAAGGTTGCAAACAAAATTGTTGTTAAGGCAGACATTGAAACGGAAATTTCACCAATTTTGGCTGGAGCTATTAAAAATGGTGAGATATATTACTGGGAGCTGTTTTTTATAATTCTATGACGGATTTTGAAATTCACTGAAAACTGGGTCTTCGAAAATGTTGCTCTTTTTTGAAGGAATTGTGTGATTTTATGGTTTTCTCAAGTTTTTTCAAAATATTTGAAAAAATAATCGTCTCTTCTGTTTAGATGAAAGCGCCCCATCGAAAAATCTGGCGAAGCAAAACATTGATACTTTCATCAACTTTCAAACTCCCAAAAGTTGGAAGCCCCGACCGAATCCAAATTTGGAATCCACGAGGAAAGTTTTGCATGATGACTCGTCGAAAAACACTGTGACTCCCAAAACGGAATGCACCTTATCGACCATTGACGCAATAACGATTACACCAACGACGTTTTCTAATAACACGGAGAGAACTCCAGTTGTAAGATTAATTTTTTTTTACCACTACATTTCAGTGTGTATGTAATTTTAGTCGACTTATCTAAAAATTAGAAATGTCAAAAATTGTTCTGTTCACTTAGAAGTATTGGGCAAATTTACGCACTTGCGACGTACGGATGTGTTTAAAAATTTTACGGCATTAATTTTAGGATGAATACCTGTTTTGTAACTCCGTTACTTCGTAAATTGTTATTTCACAATTGGTGTCGTGAAATGAGTACAAACGTACTACATCGCGCGTGGATTTGCCCTATTATAAAAAATTGAGAAAAAATACATGTGTTCTCGACACGTAAGAACTCTTTGTACTTAGAAGTCGTAATTTTGATAAGACTTTTTTTTTAATGTGCATTTTTGAATAGTTCCCCCAATTTTGAATTTGTACAATTTTTCAGTTCTTTTGCTTGTATTGATAACACATTGATAAATTGGAATTTCGGATTGAGAGTTTTGAAGTGGTGAATTCCATTATAATTCGTTCGTAGATTTCATTATACCTTTAATAATAAAATACTGAAACTAACTCTTCTTTCAGATTCGATCATTTGTAGAAAAAGGAGAATCTCCTCGTAACAAACGGCGATCTTCGTTAAGTGCGCTGGGTGCCAAATTCGAGCAACTGTTCCGTTCCCCTATACGCAAACGTGCAGACACAAAATCTTCCATAGATATATTGAAAAAAGTAAAGACGAATCGATGCGGATTCCTATTCAGAAATTACTTGTCATAGATTACAATCTAATTACTCAATTACATGTGATCGAGTAATTAGTAATTTACCTTTTCCCAATTACTCAATAACATTGAATTAATATGAATAATTGAGTAATTGGGTGAGGAAAATCACCCAATTACACGTAATCCATGTATCGTCTGTTACATAAAGCCAACATTTTTTTTTTTTTTTTTTTTATGAACAAAACAAATTGTATAAAATTTTCTCATACCAAATTCATGAAAAATGAGGAATTTGAAATAAAACATTCTTAAATTGTTGATAATCTAGCAATTTTCGAAACTTATGAAATTCCGAAAATTGAAAAAATCATTTTAATGTTGGTCTTGAATGTTTAAAATTGCTGAGTGGAGAAAAAAATTCTCGAATTACTCGTAATTTTTTTTCGTGTCCAATTAATTTTCATTTCCACGGGTCCATTACTCAATTACATGTGAATTGTAATTCATTTTGTTATCGTTACTGAATGAAATTGAATTATATGACCCTAATATTGATTCCTTTTTATTGTCCAGAAACTGCATAAGTCACCGAAACAAGCACCTCCGAGACTAGATTCAAACTCCATGATGTCCCCAGTAACCGTGGAAATGGGCGGCAAATTCGGTCACCTGATGCAGGAAATGATTGTTCAGCGAACTACCATGCTGCAAGCCAGCAAAGCCTTGTTTTTGTGCCATACCATGCCTGGATTCGAAGCCAGCGAAGAACGAGTCGAATCTGAAAAAACTCTCCTCAAGTCCAACTTGAAGATGAAGCTCATCATGGACGAAATGCAACGCCAGAAGAAAGAAGATATTGATACAACCGAGATCGAGGAAACCGGGGAAATCGTTTTGAAGGATTTCGTTCTGCATCTCGATAAAGGCGTTTTGCGCCAAGAAAGACACAGTGGACAAGTCGTCGAGTGGTTCGTCATCGCCGTTATTCACGAGCTCTTCGTTTGGGTCAGCGAAGCCACAAAATGTCCACATCTGGAAAAGGAGATACGAGTTTCTAACAGCGTCACCGTCCGGGACTTGAAATCCGATTTCAATGTCATTGTGCAGATTTACAGTTTAAAATTCGACCACGAGTCGTCGTTCAACCACGAGGTCAAGTACAGAATCGCAGCCAAGAGCAGGAAAAGTTCATGCCCGATGTCGCTAAATATGATGAAGAAAAATAAAAACATCTCCAAATGGCGAGGAAATCGAATTTCGGACACGGCTTTGTCGACCTTCGAACTCCTCGGGACTGTTGAGTTGAACCGGCACAATTTTACGATTAAAGGCCCGTGGAGAGTAACTTCTGTGAGTCAATTTTTTTTATTGATGATTAATGATGATTTTTCATTAGATTATTAAAATAATCTAGATCAAGAATTTCTCAATTTCTACATCGCGTCACATTTTTCATGTACAAAATCAATCTTTAATACCATAAATTTTGAGAACCACAAAATGTAGTGTCATCGGAATGGATAATTTACAACATATAAATTTTTCATTCTCCCAAATACTCTAATTTTCAAATTAAGTTCACAACTGGTTTTAGTTTTCACAGTAACATTATAAAATTTCATTTTTTCCAAATTTTTCTTAGAACTTGTAAATAATTTGTTGATCGTCAATATTGAGCAGACAGAACCAACAATTCGAAAATAAAAAAGTAAATTAATCTTTTGTAAGTAGTTTCAGAACATTCTTGGAATTATATTAGTCAAGTATCTTCGAGTTTTTATTAATCGTATGTGTAGTTTGAACAAATTTTTAATTTTCATGTTTCTTTCAGTACTCGAAAACTTCGTCTTTGCAAAATAAGATGGATTTCAACGTTGATTTTAAGACGAATTCGCCCGTTTCCTACGGTGGTTTCCTCACTCAGTCATACGATTCTGTCAATTGCGTTATGTGGAAACGGAGGTGGTGTAGACTCGAAAATAACGTGATGAAATTTTGGAACTACCCGCAACAAGAAGAGTGGAATGCACCGCCATTGATGGTCATTGACCTGAAGAATTGTTCCTCTAAATATGTAAGCAATGTGGAACGTTCCGTCTGTTCGAGACCCAGGACCTTGCTGGTGCCTGTGATTTCCGGTCTTAGAAATTTGGATCATGACAAGGCCAACTTTAGAGTTACGAGGTAAAAAGCAGGAATTGTAGAGTGTCAAAAATTTTGTCATCTGCTTTGATTTGTCCAAAACTACAAAATATGTATCGATAGTTTTAATATAGATAGTTAATTCAAAAGGTGTAATTTTTTGTTTATTACAGGCATCTTTTATATTGTGACACGCCAGAGGACTTCAAAGAGTGGTCAGAAAAAATCAACCAGGTTCTTGTGTCGCTCCGCTATTGGAACATCAAGATGGAATTGAGCAATTAAAAATAGCAATGAGAAATGATTCGTTATTGGAAAATATTTTTTCTCTTTATCTCTGATTTATGAATTCCAATGAGTATTATTTGTGACTGTGTTTTGTTTTACGGTAGTTATTAATTGTTTTTTTGCTAGGAATGTTATCCATCAATAACTTTTTTACTCATCTTTTTTGAAGTTTGAATTAAGTACATTTTATATCCCAGGAAACACATTTTTTATTATATTTTGTAACTTTTGTTACTTTCTTATGGAATCATGAATTTGAAGAGGGCATTTTTCGGAGATATTTTTTCATGAGTATGATAAGTACTGACTGATTCGCAATTTACATTGTTCCTGCCTTTTGTGGTCCTCAATTGTTTCTATCCGCGTTATTTTTCACTGATTGTTTTTGTAGATAGTGTTATTACGGTTTGCATGTAATTTCGAATGTAACGCAGAATAAATATTGACATTCTTCTATGGTTATTCTTCGTGTATTGGAACGTTAAAATGGTATTCAATTTTCCATCAGAGAAGATTTGCTAAAATGATAAAAATTAGATGAAATTAGGCTGTTTTTTTATTTGAATTTAAAATTGACCGCATTCGATTTGTTTAAAAGTTCCCGCCATTTTTGTTGCGGCGTTGCTGGCGCTCTCTATAATTAGATTCAATTATGTTTAAATTGGTTTGAATGTTTGAAATTTACATCGTGTTATTGAAATTTGAAATTTTGAGTAGTTTCCCAATTTTTTTTCATTTGTTGTTTTAACGCTACGATATTACAATGAGTCCGTCCGGGAAAAAAGAAGATAAACCTGAAATGCAGGTACAAATTCGGTTCCAAACAAAGCAAGAACAGTGAGTATTTTGAAAATTGTTTAGGTTATATCCATCGCGTGATAATGTTTATTAAAAACATTTATCGCCTTTAATCGCGCCTGCCAGGTATGCAGGTTCATTAATTATAGCAGTAAACTCTAATTAATTTTGACCGGTTGTCGTAAAATGTTGTGATTGACATTTGAAAACAATAACATAACCTCGATGTTCCCCCCCCCCCTCCCACTTGTGGATTTTTAATCATTAACCATGACACACTGAAAAATCATTTATTGCTGATAAAAAAATAAATATTATTTTTTTTGACATGATAAATTAATAACTTCTTTGGCCCAGCGCCAATTGTTTATAATAGTATATTATGTTCCAAAGGGCAAAAAGGTTTTCTGGACGAATGCGAGTTTATATTCCGAGGCGAAGCCAAGGATTATAAACAAATATAATAATAATATATATATATATAATAATAAATAAGCCAAAACAACTTTTTGCCCCTTGGAACATACGATACTTTATACACCGAAGGCAATGAAAAGTTTTTTCGGGCCCGAGCAGGCCAATAAAGGACCGTTTATTGCACTGAGGTGTATAAAAATTCATAGAGAACTAGAAAAAGGCAATGATTTTGAATCTCATATTGTAAAACAATCGCCAAAACGTAAATTTCGAATCATTATTTTGATTGTTAGTATTCATTTTTGGTAGTAATATTGTGTATTTTTATTTTTGAGCAACTACAAAAGAATTTTTGTATTTATAGATATGCTGTGCCGGATTTTCCATTATCGGTGTCAGGATCTTTGAAAATCAAGGAGTTGAATGATTTGATCAACAAATTATTAGCAGGTAAGGTATTTATTCAGATGAAAAAAAGCTGTTGTAATAACAATTATTTTCTATTATATCAACAATTTATTATTGCATTTTCAGATTCCAATAGATGCCATAAGAACGTTGAGTTTGATATCCTTATTAATTCGGAATTTCTTCGACTATCTTTGAGTGAGCATGTTGAAGAAAAAGGAATTTCTACAGAAAATATAATCGAAGTTGAATACTTGCAAAAATATCCGCCTCCTGAACCACAAGATTGCCTTTTGCATGACGATTGGGTGTCCGCTGTCGATGTTCGCGAAAATTGGTATTTTTTAAAAATTGTTTCCATATCTGTGATGAATGTATCTTAGAATAATGTAAATTTAACACAGTCACTTTCGTATTGATAATATTAAAGATGAATCATTTCGTTGAAAATATTTAAGGATTTTGACTGGTTGTTACGACAACACAGTCAATTTATGGACCACGAAAGGAAAACACAAACTTACTGTGACGGGTCATACATCGCCGATAAAAGCAGTTTCTTGGATTACATTGGATGATGACACAGGGAGTTTCGTCAGGTGAAGAATCATTTGCGTGAAATATACATTTTTGTTGAATTATAGAAAACATGTATATATTACTTTCTTTGTTACAGTGTGTCTATGGATCAGACAGCAAAAATATGGAGTTGGAATATTGCTAATAACGCGGTAGAATGTATTCGCACATGCAAAGGACACGAAAAAAGTGTCGAATCAGTTGGCATAAATCATGACAAATCTTTTATGGCGACTGGTTCTTGGGACACCATGTTGAAAATATGGTCCACTTGTGAGAAAGTTATTTTATCACCAATTTCACATTTTTCTGTAATAAACTGAGAAAACCTAATTTTCAGGGATTTTTGATTTGTAGAAATCTTGATAAAGCCATACAGTTTTTGTCACAAAATTTGGAAAACTTCATTATCTCTGAATTTTATTATTTCTAGAGTATTTCGAAAATGATATTGAGTGTTTAGAATTGTAGATAATCTTGTTTTTTATAACTTGAAGCAATTTTTGAAAATTCCTCGTCACTTGGAACAAAAATGATTACTTTTTCAGAATTGAATTATAGTTGGAATAATTCAAAATAACTTTCGTTATTTTTTAGTTTTGCTGGACGGTGAAGATGACGATGGTGAATCAACTTCGAAAAAAATAAAAACACACAATGAAAAAATTCGGGTACGGTATGATTATTTGTAATCATTTGTAATCGAATTCGGCATTCACTTTTTTTTAACTTGAAATCCAAACAATTAAAATTATCCACGATTTAGAGATTTCAATTTAATCTCAAATTCCAATTAAGAAACGTATTCTCTTAAAAAACAAGATGGTTATTTATCTTGTGAGAAAAAAGTTTTTTCCGCACAAAAGACTGCCTAGCAGCTGATTTCTTTTAATTAATTTTCCAGGTTCCGAAAAGGACTATGAAAGGGCACAGAGAAGCCGTGAGTGGTGTTGTCTGGTCCGACAAAATGGAAATTATCACCTCATCTTGGGACCACACGATAAAAGTCTGGGATTCTGAAATCGGAGGCATAAAACATGATATTGTCGGGAACAAAAGTTTTTTTGGCATAGATTTTTCTCCCTTGTCAAGAACTCTTTTGACGGCTTCCGCAGATACGTTCATTCGTCTTTACGATCCAAGATCCACAGGTTAAAATTTCAACTTGGTATTTTACTAAACAGATATGAATAATTAAGACCGGATTGAAAGATCATCAAGTATAAAATATAAAACTCGCAAATTTTTGATGTTATTTATGTTATTAATTATGTTATAAAAATATTTTTTACAGTTCTCAAGCATTTTTGGGAACTTTCGAAAATTCTAACCATTTTTTGTACCGTTCTCTAAAATTGTACATTGCTTTTGTAAATATTGCCCATACATACGGAAAATTCTTAGTCTGCTACAAAGCAATAAATTATAATGAAAAACATAGCAACCCAACAAACATTAACTCAATCTTCAAATATTAAATTGCAGAAGGATCAGTGGTGAAGATGAAGTTTTCGTCGCACACTGAGTGGGTTTCAACAGTTTCGTGGTCTACAAATGACGAGCATATTTTCATGTCCGGCGCTTACGACAACAATGTTAAACTTTGGGATACTCGATGGTTAGTAACAACAATTTAATAGAAGGTGATAAGAAAGGCAAGAATGGCTGAAATTGTTATTTTTGCAGCCCGAAAGCTCCACTGTTCAACCTCACCGGTCACGAGGATAAGGTCTTGTCTTCCAACTGGTCAAATCCAAAATACATGATTTCTGGCGGAGCTGACAATACCGTAAGAATATTTAAAGCTCGACATTCAATCAATTGAGTTGATATCGGTTTTCATTTTTGAATCACAGATGACATGTAAATAAGCGTAATAAATTCTTTTTATTTCGTAAGATTTCAGAT
The DNA here is from genome assembly GCA_030522785.1 of Platygaster equestris. Classification (NCBI taxonomy): domain Eukaryota; kingdom Metazoa; phylum Arthropoda; class Insecta; order Hymenoptera; family Platygastridae; genus Platygaster; species Platygaster equestris. Next base: position 13,422 of record JAPYZK010004507.1, read on the forward strand.
TTGATTGTTCCGCGCATTACTTTTTCCGAACGACCGAAAATTAACCAACCGACAAAAGTTTTATTTTATTGACCAGTTTTTGTCAGAACTTTACAAGTTACAAAAAAATCAGTAACCCAAAAAGTGTTGAAAAAATGTTTTTTCGAGAATCTTGAAAAAAAATTGAAATATAATGCAAAACGAAATTCCTTTAGTAAATGAAGTTTATTATCAAACACGCATTTACAATAATCACACTTGGTCTGGAATTTAAAGCTCTACTGACAAAAGGGTAAAAAAAGTCGTGAGGCAATCTTAGCTGAATATTAGGACCCACCGCGAAATAATACTTGGTGGGCACAGTAGCGTCGTGAAAAGAAACATACGAATTCAATTCCACTCCCAGCGAATTGACACAAAATTTCCCTTTGCACCTTCTCCACCTAAAAACCGAACCTTCGGAAAACCGGACCCCAACCCCCAGAATTTCATAATTGTCCATAATTTCCGGTCTCGGTATTTTCGCAAACAAAACATCTATTTTCATCGTCGTCACCAAACCTTCGCATCCGATTTCTCCTTCATTTACAACGCCTTTCACAATTTTATCGGGAAAACCGACGAAAAAGATTTTCGTCCAGTTAGAGATCTTCTGTTCCAAAGGATTTCCGTACCTCGAAACGAAAGTTCTACCAGAATCAGTTGTATCCGAAAAATTAAAAACAAAATTGTTCGTGAACAATTCCAGAGTTTTATTGTGCATTTGTTTGCAGGAAGTGCTTGTGAAATTTCTCGTTTTCAGAACCACGGAACATTTCGTTTTGGCGTTTTTTCCGAAGGCGATTTCGTGGCGCAAAAATTCGCTGCATTCGCCGGCGTTTTTCGCTTGGGGTAGGTTCAGGAAACGGTCGTTGCTTTCGGGGACGACGTAGAGATTTCGAGTTTTTCCGGAAGTGACGTTGGAACGCGAGACGCCAAAAATTAGGGGTTTTCCGAAAATGTAGCCAGGATTTCCGCTGCGTTTGGAGACTTTTGATTTGTCGAGGTCTACCCAGTCGAAGAGGATTTCTAGGTTTTGGTGGAATGGGGAGGAAATGTTGGCGAGGTTGAAATTCGCGGAGATTTTTGTGATCCCGGAAGTTCCGTTGTGAGTTATGGTGAAGGTGAGGGTTTTGACGACGTTTTGGCAGGTTTTATTTGTGCAGGGCCCTCCGCGAATCGGGATGGTGGTGCAGAAATTCCAAGCGTCTGAGCAGTAGTGGTTTGTGGGTTGGAGGCAAACGGTTTTTGCGCAAGTCTGTGCAGAAAGGAATGACATATTTGATTTTATTGGAATTTTGATTTTGAAACACTTTTTTTAGAGTTCCTATAAATTGAGAGTTTGGCCATCTGTAATGTGTAGCGTGTGTCATCGCTGGATCCAAAATGGCGGCGGTACACACATACATTCGACGCGTACATACAATCGCTTCTTCCTATTAGAGCTGCCATTTTGGATCCAGCTTTGGAGAGAGCCAATCAAACGTTTGTGCCGAAATGGCCAAACTCTTTGTTTATAGGAACTCTAACTTTTTTATGACTTGAAATTGTTCTTGAAATGATTATTTGGAGCAAAAAAAACTTTTTTCCGCTATTTTAATTAAGATTGAGCAACAGTTTAATTATTTCAAAATCAGAATAGTTGACAAATGTTTTTTTCTAAATTATGGATATTTGAACATTTTTGGCGAATGTCTAGAAAATTGTATGCAGTTTTTGATGAATCTGGTCAATTTGCGGGAACGTCTAATTTCTTTTTCGTTTTTTCGAGTGTAATAATAAACTTGTCCGTTGTGAAAATTCGACATTAAAAATAAGGGTACAATGTAGAAAAAATCACGTACCTGGTTTTCAAAAACGACACTCGTTTTATCCAGTAAGGACGGCGACTTCAATATTGTAAAATTATAATATTCGGGAAATAGTTGCTTATTGTCGTTGCTCAAATTACTTTGGAAGCAACTTTCCTTCCAGTCTCTCAAATACTCGATAGATTTCTTCAAATTGCAATGCCCATTGAATCCAGTTTGCATAAATTCTAAAGAAAATTGTTCCAATTACGATATTTTCCAAGTAATGTTTTCATTATGTTCATCATTTTTACCCAAAGGTCTGACGAATTTTCCTTCGAATTTCCACAGTACACTTCCCTCGTGGTACTGATTCTTGCTACTGAAAATTGGATCCAAATTTTCCGTGTTTATCTGCCACTTTGGTCTCGTTTTTTCGATCTTTTCTACTTCTTTTCTCAAAGATTGATCGTCTTCAACTACCTGTAGTCAGAGCGAATCGTACTTTGAAAATCTTTTATTTGTGAACTGAGTCGTGAAAATATCGCTGTTTATCTTACCACTGTATTTTCCAGTCTGTATTTCGGTGGAAGATTATCGTAAACGATGCAAAACAAATTGTCTGCTATTTTTTCGTGAATGAATCGCGTATTGTTGCGAACGATGAAATTTTTTTTGTAGCAATAACGAGCGTCGTATATTCTGGCTTGAGATTCTTTACAACGCGAAAAAACCATCAAATGCAAATCATTGCAATCTTTGTCGCAGCAACAATTTATGTCGCATGAAAAAAGCTGCAAGTTGAATAAGTTATTGATTTGACGAGCTAAATGGAAAATTGACTGAAAATTTATATTGTTGTAACAGCTATAGTTTTCGAATTTTTATGACATTTTTCGACATCTTCAATATGTATAGTTATTTTAATTTCGAAATATAAACATTTTTAGGATAATTCTCAGTTCTATTATTAAAAATTCTAGTTTTCGAGTTTTTGAATATAAAAATGGGAATCTTAATTATTCTGAAACTTACGATGTTTTACGGTAGAATTCTCAACATTTTGGAATTTTCAATTTTTAGGTTACATTACTTCATTTTTGCGAAATTCTAATTTGTAAACCGAACAAATTATTTTTAAATGTTGATAAAACGAGTTTTTTTTTTTTTTTCAAAAAAACGAAAAATTTACCGTCATGTCACAAAGGCAAACATCCGATTTCATTTTTCCTATCTCAGTTTTTTTGCTCGGAGGGCTGCTTTTATTCACGCCCTTCGCCGAATTTTGATGACCGAAGGAAAATTTGAAATCTTCCAAATCGTAATCTTCTTCTGCAGTTTCATTCACTTTCGAAGTCGTCGCGTCTGTCTCTTGTGAAACTTCAATATTCGTAACATTTTCAACATTGCTTTCTTCCGGAAAACTCAGCACTGTTAAAATTTCCGTCGTTTCTGTATAGCCATATTTCAAAAAGACTACGAAAAAAGAAACTGTTATAGCTCGGTTCATTTTTTATTCCGTTTATTCAGAGATGAATCCCAAATTTCGTGAAATTCCTAGCAACTATGTGAATAGATAAGTTAACGGTGCCCAAGCTTTCGGTCATAAGTTCAAATCTGTCCTGTGTATTGACAAGGATGTTAGGCGATTTTAGTTGTAACGTTACACCGAGAAATTTGTCCTTCAATTTCTCGTGCCAATCACCTGTAAGTGAACGTTCCCTTGTAATTTTGATTCTTATAAGAATTTTATAAGGGTGTTAGAAGGTCTTGAAAGATTTTGAAAATTCTTATGAGAATCAAAACTATTACGGTACTAGGAATATAAAAATTTTTTTACCAACGGGTTTCCAAGCGTGACATTCGATGTTGTGCGATCCCGGAGTCAATGGGATGGAGCAAATTCCATAAGCGACAAATAAAATTCTATCGTACTTGTCTCTACTGAATAATTGCAAAAGAATTTTCGGAGAATCCTGCAGGGAATTTGTAGAATAATGTAAATCTATAGGATGGTCCCAAATCGAAACATTGGTGTATGTATCACAACTTTCCTGAGTTTGACCTTCGATGTTCCCATTAATGACTCTCCAATTATAGCCTTAGAAATATGAGATCCGATTATAATTATATTTTCACTATTTTACGTACCAAAGACTCGAAAAAAAAAATTTTGAACCACGCGCCAGATCAGAAAAACACGCTTCTCCGACCCTGTGGTACATAAAGTCAAATTTTACCGCTATTCGAAGTAATAAAAATTTTCACCGGCGTGAAAAGTCCACTTGCAAAATAAACTTTGCTGAGTAAAATTTTTGGCTGAAGTTATTTGGCCGATTACGTGCAATTCCGCCATAATCCGAACTGCATTTTAAGGATGAAAATTATTCTGAAAGTTTGAATGTCGTTATCACGTGTTTTGATACGATATATCACGAGTACCAAAATTTGCATACAAATTATTATTGTATTAGAAAAAATTATTTATTGTCGTATCTAGATGTAAAATTTATCATGAAAAACACGTTCTTACTTGAGTTCCCATATTGTTAATTTACTTTGTGTTTTATGGTAGCAGCACTTTGCTTCGGTGGTAACCAAGGTTTTGAACGCGAAAACAAACCTCGTAGGTTGCTATGGGAATTCGCGCGGCAACCATAATTTTGATCTTACTTCATTCATCATTTGCATTCATTTATCGAAATTATTTATGCGTTAATTATGCATATTTGATGATCTGGGGGGGGGGGGGGTATTTTGTAAAGAGATATTTTTTTTCTATATTTTTATTTTACGAATATGAACATTCAGATATTTACGTAAATAAACAACATTCAGATATTTACGTAAATAAACAAGTTTCGAAGTCATGTTAAATCATCAAATAACTGACACTCCGAAATTTTCGTAGTATCTTATACTTTCATGAATAGCTTCATTCATCATAAAAAACACGTTCTCAATTTTTCCCGTAATTATTCTTATCAATAATTCCTGTTATCTCTCACCACACATCGGAATTTAATGGCTTCGAGATACAATCATTGCAAACTCATAAATATCTCTGGTTTAATTATTCTGATGATTAGCGCGAGATAATTTTTACGTAATGTCTATCATTATACACTTTTTCATGAAAATTTTTGACGACGTTTGAAGAAATATGAATAGCTTTCGTCACGAGGAAGAGTGAAATGTGCAGCTGACTGCGCAATTTTTGCATTCCACTTATCCTTCAATGTAGACTTGATAAACCGCGGAAAACTTGTTGCGTAATAATGATTAAGTGAACAATAATTGGACGCGTAATTCGCCTGATACAAATACAAAAGTGTGGTTACACACTTTGGTCGCAGATCGAATTTTTTCGAAATAAATGAACTTGAAATTATTCGATTCGCAAAGTTGTAAAGATTTTTGAATCTACGGAAGTATCCAAAAAAGTGTGTAAATGTCACATATATATATTTTTTTTTTATTTTAAATTATAGAAAAAATCTGGGGATTTCACGAAAATTCGGAAAATTCGAATTTATTTCAAAATTTGGAAAATTCTGCAATTTTTACAAAAATGTTTAATTTCTTACGTGTTTGAATATGATTGTTTTCCAAGCCAGATATTAACAATTCGAAACTATCGAACAATAATTTATTAACTATATGAACACAATATGATTTTGACGCTCAAAAAAGCTACAGAATATGTATCAATTGCATAAATCTAAACCCAACATTTGTTTCGTAGTTGGTGGAATATTGTACATCAGTTTTACCTCACCAAGAGTGAAAAACACATTTTTCAAGCCTGCCGTATACAGAACTATAAAATCCAGCAATTTCAGGCATATTTAAAGCAATTCTTTGAGAATCGATGATACAGCGATTTCGCAACTGCAGCAAAAAAATTCTTAGTGTTAAACTAAAAAACTACTCGGAAAAAATAAAAATTTATACCTGAAAAATGATCGAATATTTTTTTAGAGAGAGAATTTGCCTGGATTTCTCAATAATATAACATGACAATTATTCTATAAACATTACGATGTTGGCCAACATTCTATCTTTTTCCGAATGTTGATAATATCTTGCGTTGTCGTCCTACAACATCCTCCAATGTACTTGGTCCCAAGACCTAGCCACTTGCTCACGAAATTTTCTATCGGAATCCATTCGCCTTCGCCCATTCCATGCCACCCTTTTTCAATGGTGTATTTTTCTCCGCTGTTAAAATAAACGATATATTGTTTTACAATTTTTAAAACGATTAACTCGGAGCAACAAATTTTTCCAATCACTTTGATTCCGAAAGATTTCGACTTTCGAAGTTTTTCGCTCGGAAAATATTTCAATTTTCGAAAGTTGAAATCTTTCGGAACTAAAATAATCGAAAAAACCTTGTTTTTCGTTCCCTCCGAGTTTATCAGAATTTCAATTCTTTATACACGGAGTGATACGGTGTTAAAAAAAACTCTAAAACCTATCAAAATTAGTATCTACCCCTGAAAATATCGAATTTAAAAAAATCGAGTATTTGATACACAGGTTTTTGACCTTCCAAAATTCCTCAGAACTTCACAAGGTCCCAAACTCCCCAATCTCGTCGCAAAACCCACCCCATAATCAACAAATTACCTATTCGGATACGCTATCAAAGGAACCATCTCGTTCCTCTCCTTGTTCACCCCCTCCAGCAAAGGCGCCACATACGAAGGAGCCAAACAGTTGACCCCAACAGCAATCAGCTGCCCGGGTCTCTTCCGGTAGCACCCGATGGCCGTGTCCTTGAAAGAGCTACCATCGACCAGGGTCTTATTAGGCCCGTCGCAGGAAAACGAGAGCCAACACTTGGCCCCAGGGAACTCCCTGAGGAGCTCCGTGAGGGCCTCGGCTTCCATGGCGCACGGAATGGTCTCCAGGGCCAACAGATCCGCGCCGGAGTCCAACAGCGTCCGGATCCTAGGCCTGTGCCACTCCATGAGAATCTCCTTGGTGACGTCTTCCTCGTAGGAGCCCGTGTACTCGGACCCGTCGTGGAGCGCGGCCCCATAAGGCCCGCAAGAACCCGCTATCAGGGGCCTAGGGTTCGGCGCCGGGTTCTCGTTGAGCTCGCACTCCTTCCGGTACTGGTCCACCGCTTCCTGGGCCAGTTGGACGCCTTTCTGGATGAGGCCCAAACTCTCGTCCTGGGTGATGCCCAGGTAGTTGACGAAGCCGGTAACGGAGGCCTGGTAGGTGTTGGTCTGGATGATCTCGCAGCCGGCGCGGAGGAAGTCGAGGTGGGTCGCCCGCACGGCTCCAGGGTGCGTCACCAGGAAGCGGCTCGACCAGAGGGGGTCGCCGTCGATGCACTCCCCAACGTGGCTGGACAACTGCGTCGAGAAACCGCCGTCAAGTACCGTCGCGCCTGGCATTTCTGTCAACACTGACGCTTCCAAATGATACAAATACTCTCGATGATACAAAGTTCAGGCCGATGACGTTGATAAAATAATAAAGATTCGGGTTCTGGGTGTTTTGTCTCCGCGTCGAAAGGTCGGCTGGGGATAATGCGGAGATAATTTTTCTTTCGGGGGCTTTTTTTGGATTTTGGTGGGTCTTTTGTTTTTTTGTTGAATCTTGAAGTTGGGTTTGGTGGTTTTTTTGGAGGTGGGAGAATGTTTTTGGAGAGGTTGTCGATCGCACGTGTTTCTGCAGTTGCGATTGAAATGCGTAATTTTATGCATTGATTGGTAATGAGCAGATGTGGATGCGATGCGAGGTGGGGTTGTTTTTATAGCTGATATGTGGTTTTGGAACATTATTTATTTTATTGTTTGTTGTTGGAGAAAATTTGAATTGACTAGATACGTCATGTGGGTATCATGACGTATCATACACGTCATGTGGGTATCATGACGTATCATACACGTCATGTGGGTATCATGACGTATCATACACGTCATGTGTGGATTATTTTGTTTTTTATGAATGCGTAAGTTTTTTGAGATCGTTTTGATCGCGATCGTCTTAATCCCGCGATCTAAATTTTGTATAAGTAGCATTGATTTTATTGTAAGTTTATTTGAATCGTTATTTTCGGTTTCCTTATAAGATTTTATTTTTCTGTAAGGTCGATCTTATGAAAATTTTGTAAGATTTTCGGTTATTATAAGGTTGACCGTTTGATAACCTGATGAGGAAATATTTTACATGAAGTAAGTTTTTTATGAGAATTTCTTTTTTGTAAGGTTTTCTATATAACGGCAACTTCATAGAAATCGTGGATTTTATAAAATTTCAGAATTTTTCTGCGAATCGAAGTTACTAGGGATATTTCCTAGTAATTAATGTCTTGGTGAAATTTTATTAATCTTTTTTATGAATCATGAAATTTTTGAATTTCTCGAAAAATTCCGATTATTTATAAAGTTATCTAATGAAATGTTAATGAAGAATTTTCTTTTTCACGGTATGACTTCACAAAATCTTCATACATATATAAAATCTTCACGAGGTATCTCAAAATTTGTATGAGGATTCAAAAAATTTTATAAGAAATTGGAAGATTAAAAAATATTCATACATTTTTTAATAATTTCGATAAAATCATGTAATCTATTAAAGTAATTAAAATAATGTATAACATTGAAAATGATGTAATAAATCAATTTTAATAAATTTATGACTTCAAAATTTGTCTCTAAGTCCGAAAAATCAAAGATTTTTAATTTAGAAAACTTCGGAATTGAAAGAAATCTTAAACGATTTGTGCAATTGATGATGAAATTGCATTAAAGTTTAATAATAGGTCACCTTATAAAAAAAACTAATAAGAGCCCCCAATGACAACCCAATACAACGGCTCCGTATTGCACAGGGCGCTAACTCTACTATCTACGACCTTGGTCCTGCATCGCGCGCGAAAAGTTATGTGATGCGGGCGAAAAGACTGCAGAGGGGAATTTCACATCAAATATATCACATTGTATCAAGATTGTATAATATTTAATTTCATAATTTCCACTATCGTTTGTTGCTATTGTATTAACAATGCATATTGAATTATTTTGTTCGTTGTTCGAACAACAACATCGATGAATTTTCTAAACACTATTTGAATTCACCTCCCTTGGCGGCCATGATGGAAATTCGCTTGCTGCACATAACCTAAAAACTGCAAAGTGTTGTATGAGTGTGTATGAGTTAGTAAACAAACCGGGAGGGAGCCGGAAAAACTATTATTTTGTTTCTTCCAATAAACTTCGCGAAAATGTTCGAAGCGCGCACATTGAGTTCCGAACATAAGGATTTGATTCACGACATTGCTTATGATTTCTACGGACAACGGATGGCAACATGTTCGAGCGACCAATACGTCAAGGTAAACATTTAGCACTCAAAGTTATTGTTTACGTATTTGTCGGTGAAAATTGAGTGATTTTATTATAAAACCTGAATTTTTACCGTTAATCGTTCCTTTTTTCAATCATGTCTGGTAAACCATTACATTGTTCACATTTTCTGAAATTTTGTCAAGGTTTGGGACGAGGACGAACACGAACAGTGGCATTTAACGTCATCTTGGAAAGCACACAGTGGATCTGTATGGAAAGTTACATGGGCACACCCTGAATTCGGTCAAGTCCTGGCTACATGTTCGTTTGACAGAACTGCCGCTGTTTGGGAAGAGCTTGGTAATTTTACATTAAAAAAAAAAAATGTTATCAACAATGGCAAATAACATAGGTGTTTACAGAGTTATAATACTGAAAAAAAAAAAAAAAAAAAAAAAAAGAAAAAAAAAAAAAAAAAAGTAAAAAAAAAAAAAAAAAAAAAAAAAAAAAAAAAAAAAAAAAAAAAAAAAAAAAAAAAAAAAAAAAAAACTGAGAAAGACCTGATAGACCAGAATTTAAAAAACCATTGACAATTTGAAAGTTATATTCCTATTTCTGTTTTGGTACCATACAAAATTGTTAAAAAACTGAAGATTAACTGAATTTTCTGTATTTGTAACTTTTTTCACATTTAAAACAGTTGTCAACAAATTTTCAGAAAATCATTAAAAGATTGTGCAACAGTACTCGAACAATTCTAACAAATGGACAAATTCTCGGAAGTACAGGAAAATAATTCAGATTGGTTACAAAACAGAAATTTGTGTAACTTTTCAAATTCCAAGAAATTGGAACAAATTTATCCAGCTTAGCAAAATTTTGTTCTCTCTATTTTCTAGAGATGCAAGAAAATTCTTATCAACACAGGAAGTCAAATCATCAGTTTTTTTTCTTAATGTTTTATTTGTTCAAATGATTCAAAGATAAATAGACAAATTATTGTTAAGTCAAACAGATGCTAATAAAGAATTAATTTTTGACAGTTGGCGAAGGTTCTGCACCTGGAGATAGAGGGACTCGCCACTGGGTTCGCAGAACAAGTTTAGTCGACTCCCGAACTTCTGTGACGGATGTAAAATTCGCACCCAAAACACTCGGCCTTTTACTAGCGACGTGCAGCGCTGACGGTGTCATCAGAATTTACGAAGCTCCTGATGTTATGAACCTCAGTCAGTGGACTTTGCAACACGACATTAGTTGCAAACTTGCTTGTAGTTGTATCACGTGGAATCCTTCATTATCTAGGTAGACAAATATCATACGTAATTGAATTTATCCATGAGAAAAGTGTGTACTTTCTCTACTTTTGTCATTTTTCGAATGCACTTTTTTCACGTTGTATGATAATGGTACATTTCGCAACTAGTGCAATAATAATTTTGTAATAAGATTTTTAAAACGAGCCAGGAGCAAGTTTTATAACCACATGACTTAGAAAATAATTATTTCAGAAGTGGTGAACTTTATTTCATCCTCCAATGTGTAAAAAGTATGCATGTTGGAAAAAATGAAGTTTGCAAGTGGTGGAAAAATCATTTTTTAAATCATGTGATTTTGAAACTCATTTTTGAAAATTCACATTCGTTACAAAATTATGTTTCTGTTCGTTGCGGAATGTACTTTTATCGAATATTCATATTCAGCGTGGTTACGGGAAATGCAAATATTTTCCATAATTTCGAACTTCAATTTTAAGAAAGTGATAATTTTTCAGGTTACACCTCCCAATGATAGCAGTTGGTAGCGACGACTCGAGCTCGAGTGGAGGAAAAGTCTTCATCTACGAATATTCAGAAAACAGCAGGAAGTGGGCGAAAACCGAAACCTTGTCCAATGTCGTTGATCCTGTTCATGATATATCGTTCGCTCCAAATCTGGGCAAGAGTTTTCACACTTTGGCAATAGCAACGAAAGATGTGAAAATTATCAACCTCAAACCCACATCGTAAGCTTTCTTAGTTAATGGTAACAGTTGCTGTTTTTGTTAAAAGTAAACTAATTAATCATATGATAGATCAGTCTCGCAAATTTTCACGCCTTTTCAAAGAATGTTAAAAAATGTTGAAATAGCTTATTTGGAAAAAAGCTGAACATTGTTGAAAATGTCTAGAAGAATCATTAAAATTGAATTTCTTGGATCAGTGTCATGAAAAAGTGTGTAGTCTTTCATTTTGTGTTGAATCTATATTTTGTATTAAATATGTAATTTGTATTTTTTAGGGAATCGAATCAAAATGGTTTGTCGCGATTCGAAATAACCGTGGTGGCGCAGTTTGATGACCATTACTGCACGGTTTGGCGCGTTTGCTGGAACGTGATGGGCACGATTCTCGCGAGTTCGGGCGACGACGGGTGTATAAGATTGTGGAAAGACAATTTTATGAATAATTGGAAATGCGTCGCGGTGTTGAAAGGCGACGGTACGGTCCCCCAAAGCATCGAATCTTCCGCAGGCGCGGCCTCGCCGAATTCCAGTCACTCGGCGGGTACCAGGTACTACAAACTCGGCTCCATCAGTCACCCCAATCAAGAGCGTTGGCATTAGTGTGAATACGATTTCGATTATTGTTACTTAATTGTTAAATACTTAACGACGGCGATGTTTGTGATATCGATAAAAGGAACAACAATTTCAGTAGGTGCAGTTTTTCTATGGATCATTTTGATCCTTGTTTGGAATAATATTTTGGAATCCAAGTATGTAAACTGACTGAGGATGTGTTGCTGATTGGTTTGAATAAAGTTGGCGTGCCATGAATTTGGGAAATTTGTATAGTTTTTTTTAAGTAGTAGTTGAATTGATTAACAAAATTAATAATTATGAATTTTGTCAGTTTTAGCGAGTTTTTGAGAATTGTGAAAATTGGGTAGGAACTTTGCAGGTTTTTTTTTTTGTAATTCAGATATTTTTGCCTGAATTTTCATGACTATACGGATTATTTGAATAATTGTTGTAATTTTTTGCGATTTATTGAAACTTGGCAGTGTTGGTAAATTTTTTTTTATTTAATTTCTCGTAACTTAATTTGAATATTTTCAAGATTTCTAAGAGTTTGTTAAAAAAATTTTGTTTTATCATAAATGTGTCTATTTGTAAAAATTAAAAGTTTCTAATAATTAATTGATAAATTATGGAACACTTTTCAGAAGTGATAATCACTGGGGTTAATTTCTCACTTAATTTAATTAAATCGAAAATTCAATGCATTTTTTCATTTTTACTTTTCGAGGGTTGTTTTTTTTTTCAGAAATTAAAAATAAAACTACACAATTCGTAATTTATAATGGTGTGTCCAAAAAACTGACAAAATGTCGAACTTCAATCATTGAATTTTTTCTCAAAGACTTTAATAAATTTTTTTAATGGTTGAAGGTTTTTCAATACACTATTTTTAAACGAGAATTTCGCTTGATACAAAATTCAATCAAAAACAGAAAATAAAATTATTAATCCTGTAAAACTTAATGAAAAACTTCACCTTCATAAAAGAAAAAAATTAAATTCCATATTTACCTATTTTTCTGTACATTGGAAATAAAAATAGCACCAAATTGTATAAAAATTCATGTTTATTGCTATTTTGAATGACAAACTAGAAAAAATGTCCATAACATAATATTTTATGTTGACTTATGATTAACAGAAATCAATTAACGTAATTAATCACCAAGTGTATATAATATATAACATAAAAATTGTGTTGAATTGCTAATAGTACACAATTTTTACAACTATTTTCTAAAAATAGTAAAAACTAACAAATTATCTAATATTTAGGATATTGTACAAGTTTTTCACAAAAGCGAGAAATTAAGTAAAGTTCAAAATTATGACTTATCGCTAATTTGAAAAAATACTAATATCAATACTCATTTTCACTAGCCATATTTTAGTCAAGTTTTGAGAGTTTTCATCTGATTCTTGACCTGCCTATTTTTAAGGTAATTCACTATGCAATTTTTTCTTTCATTTGATAATAAATCCTCTAAATATTGCAATGCTTCGTAAAGGTGAATTTCTAACCAACATGGCGCACTCGTCAGGTCCTTTCGGCGATATTGCGGGCCCCATCCTTTCACCAGTGATACTCTGCAACAATCAATTACATATTTTGATTACAACAAATTTGATTGCTATTAAACGACTCTAAAAGTTATTTATTGAACAATTCAAACAATTAAACAATTTCTTTTTTACTAGTTTCCGTAATCGAAAACAATGATTATTATCGTTCTTATAATTACGGTAGGACTTGTTACTTCCGGAAATTTTCTGGAGTTTTGAAAACTGGCGAATAAATTTCAAGGGTATCATTAGTGTTTTTTGAAATCGTTCATACATTTTCATATTCACGAAACAAACGCTCATTTTAAATAATTCCTGAAAAAAATACATCCTTAAAATTTACGAGAATGTTGGAAGATTTTCTGCAATACCCAAAAACGTTTTCGATTATTTCCCTAAATTTTCAACAAAGTCGATTTTGAAAAAAGAAAAAAAATCTCACCTAATCGTGCAAAGTTTCGAAAACTCCCTCGTCGTCTCGTGACCGTATTTTTGGTAACTCGCTACCAATTTTCGAAAAATGTCGAAATCGAAAATTTTCATCGTCTCCCCGGAATTGATTTTGCACACGGTGCTGTGGTGCAGTTGGTGCGAAAAGTTGAAAATCGCCGAGTGGACGAAAACCGAGTTCTTCGACTGTCGCACCAGAAAAACGTCAGATTTGACCCGGAGCAATTTGAAGCCCCTCCCGATTTTCTGCCTCGTTATCTCGATAGTTTGGTCCGAATAAGCGCTGGGAAGAGCGGAGATGCAAAACATTTGTTTGTTCTGCGCGTTCGGATCGACTGCGCCGACGATTTCCACGGACCGGGACTTGCATGGAAACAAAGGGCCGACCCTTTGGTTCATTTCGTAATACGCGATTTTTCCCCAAAAGCTATCGTCCGCTGGAGTTTTACTCGTTCTTCCCAGGGTGCAGACATTTTGCGCGCACGATTTTTTTTTCGGTAGGGTCGTGCGGGAGCAAATTTGGGGAACTGAGTAGGAAGGTTGGGAGTCGATGGATTGGTGGTTTTTTTCTAGGGTTTGCTGGTTTTTTGCGTTTTTGGATAGTTCTTTGGGGGGGATCAGGTCGCCGAAAACGTCCGCGAAGACGATTTTCATGTCGTCCACGTTTCCGGTTTCGAGATGTTTGAACTCTTTCGGGGAGTAGGCAATGTTCTGGGGGGTTGCGATTTCTTGACCTCGGTTTTCCCTGTAACAGAAACGAAATTTTTGAACTCTCAAAACAACAACAAGTTCATAAATTTCTAAATTCGAAATTCAAAATTCGGATGGACAAAGTTTTTTGCATTATTCCTGAAGTCGGACTTATTGAATGTCGGATTCATATAATTTTAAAAATTGGAAATACATGTGCAATTTTTTGTTTTTGACGGTTTTGGAAATTTCGAATTTTTTAATGATAATTTCGAAGTTTTCAAACTTTGAAATATCGAAATTTACTTGGAATGTGAAAAGTATTATAATCATCGGGAAAAATCTGAAAGTACGAATTATAATTTCTTTTTTAAAAGATATCAAATACATTTCACTTTCACACTATAAATATTCTCAAAATATCGAATTATCACTTATTTAAGTTCTATGACAATAAACGTTATTATCGTTCTTGAGGAGTAGTTGGGTACATGAAGATTTAATTTAAAAAAACGAAAACTGCTTTGACATTTTGATTGATTCATGATCTTCTGAAGGTTGCAGTATGTGTCTTCTTTTGGTTTTAGAAGGTTTATTTCGGGAAAATAATCCTATTGGAACTCGGAAGAACCGTGAAAAATGAAAACCAAAATGCGTGACTTAGTTGGATTAACCCGCGGGGTGGTTTTTCCTCGAAAATTTTGAAAAATTTGATAATTATTCTCCGGGAATCCGCTAAGCCATATAAATTAAACCTTCATTCACAACGCTAGTGAGAAAAACAAAGAATTAATCAATCTTCCAGAGTTTATAAAAAAAAAAAAAAAAAAATTCGGTATTTCGATTGTATTATTGCTTTCTCTGTCTCACCGAACAGCTGCTCCAGTTAGTGAGAAAAGGACAGTTGCGTAGTTTCGATATTATTATAAATTATTATATGTACCGAAATTCGAAGTATGATAATGAGCATTTTATTCTTTAATTTTGCTATCAAAAATAACACAAAATGAGTTTAACTTTTTAGACGGTTGCATTAGAAGTTGAGAAATGAAAAAAAAGGCTGAGCTACAGATTTCGATCAAGTTCATTTTCTTATCAAACTACGCGAAGAAATGAAACATGTCGGGATGCTGCGCAGCCTATTTTGAATTTTCAAAATAGTTCTCTAAAATAAAAAAATCAATATATACTTAGTCTTTCATAGAAAAAAAAATTGTTTTCGGCATTTACTCATACATTTTTCGAACATATCATTAAAAAATTTTGAATTGTTTTGCAATTTTTTGAATTGCTGAAAAAAAGATCTTTAAAAAATAAAAATTAAAAATTGCATAAAAGTTTTAAAAATCGTAAAAAATCAAACAAAATTATCGTCAATTCTGACAAACTTTCGTTAATTCACCAAAACTTCCTCAAAACTTTGAACATATTGAACATTCTATTAAAATCGTAAAAAATTCAATGAAATTACGGCGTTCGTCAACATTTTTGAAAACGATCAAAAAACTGCTAATTTTTACAAATTGCCAACAATTTCTAAAAAAACGTTGATATCATGAATTTTTCTCAATTTTTGGGAATTTCGAAAATATCCAAATTAGGTTAGTTGCGGAAAATTAATAAGAAATCCACGAATAATTGATAAGTTTCAATAAAACACAAAAATTACTGCTCAAGTTTTTGGATAATTTGGGAAAATAAATGAAAATAATGTATCAAAACTGATTTACCAAAAAATCCTGAAAGTTTCCAAACAAATTTAAAACGCCTTAAAAAAATATTGCCAAAATTCACGAATAAATATAAAAACATAAAAATTCTACAAGTTTCCAAAAATTTCATAATTTCATCAACTTCTGGGAATACAAAAATTTGCCATCAATTTTCCAAAATTTTGATCGTTGATTCATCAAAAAATTACCATAAATAACACATCAATATTCTCAGTACGCTTTGTTACCCCTGAAAATCATATTTTCTCAATATCTCAGGACGAAACCAACACTGTCTAATCACCCAAACAAACAATTCCCTAATCAAATGAAACCATCAATTCCTCTAATAAAATCAAAACAATAATAATAAAAGTTCCCTCTACGTACACCTCCCTTTTTTACACCACCAGTTCCAAAAAAGTCAATAAAATAACAAAAATACAACAAAACATGATAATAATACAATAACAAAAAAAACCTCAAAATAACACAAATTTCTTACGTGCTGCTACGAGAATTCGTCCATCTAGTCGGCCAAATTGTTGACTTCGGGGGCGCACTCTCGATGGCACTCGACTTTTGATCATTCCCGCAAAAATTCACCCTATTGTTCACCGACTTGTACTCTTCCTGTTCGCTTACTTCGGATCTTTGCAATTTTTTGTAAGTACTGCAAGTGCAAAGTTTGTAAAACAGTTTAACGAAAAACGATTTTTGTCCCATTTTGGAAAATTTATAAATTTATTCGCGCCCCGTGGAAAATGTTATTCGCGAATTCGGAAGCACTGATTTTTTAAAATGCTCTCAACTGTCAAGCTGTCTCGACTGCGAGAAGAACAATGCAGGGAAAATGATCCGGGTCCATGAAAGAAAACGAGAAAAGTTTGGGATAGGAGGGGGGCGAAGGGCCCGAGTGGTGACTGGTGACCACAACTTGTAGGCTGGGGGCGGTAGCCAGAGAAAAGGCCACCTGCGAGGGTTCATTTTCTTCATTATAACAATATGTTTACGACTTTCACTATAATAGAATTGTGGTTATCCGTTTTTGGAACGATCCTGATGGTTTTCGTAAATGCGGTTTTAAATCGTCTCGATTAAAAATTTCCTGACGATGATGAATTCTTTTTTTTTTTTTTT
>JAPYZK010004508.1:0-10365 GCA_030522785.1 Platygaster equestris
GAGAGTTACCTTGCGGGTTCAAAACGGAATCATTAATGCTCAATACTTTTGTTGATTTATTGTTATATTTCCTGGAGCGAATATCAGCGAGAATTTCATTCAACATGATTAATTTATTTTTGATATTGCTATAACAGATTTTTGAGGAAGTTTCTTGATTCAAAAAAATTTTTTCAAGGTTTCAGATTCAATTTCAAGTTCACTAGTTTCATCTTCTGGAAAAGTTGGCTACGGGGCGTGTATCTACATCAGATTCTGCGATAATCATGAAAAAGTTATAGTCCGTAGTTTTGTGCAGAGCCACACGTAGTTCCTGCAAAATCAAAATTCACTATACCCAAACTAGAACTAGAGGGCGCTCGCGGTCTCGCGCAATTGTATCGAGAGATCAGGAATCGCATGAGTTTCATCCCAGACGACATTCATTTTTGGACGGACTCGACCATCGTTCTACATTGGCTGAGAAAGGATCTACAAAGTTTGAGACGTTTCGAAGCCAGTCCAGTTTCGAAAATTCTCGAAACTGACCCCAAAATAATATGGCATCATGTCTCGACAGACCAGAATCCCGCAAACGCTTTATCTCGAGGACAGCTGCCCACTGAGTTTGTGAAAAACGAGCTATGGTTGAAAGGTCCAAAGTGGCTGCATAAGCCCGAGGAGGCGGGGCCACCCGACCCCCCCCCCCATGTTTGGATACTGGAGTCACAGCTGATCAGGACATCAGTGTATGTTTATTGACCAACTTTGTTCAACCTGAAATCTTCGAGAGATTCTCGTCATACTCATCAATGATTAATAGCCCGATGTTTACGTTGGCACAAATCCAATGAGTTCAAGGGTCCTATAAGTGTTGAAGAAAGGCAGAGGACCGAGACTCTAATGGTGCTGAAATCAATCCAAAGAACCGGTTTCGGGCAGGAGATAAGGTAAGTCGCGAAATCGGGGGGAGTAGAACGAGGTCGGTTGGCCGCATTGAGCCCATTTTTGGATAAAGACGGGTTGCTACGAGTAGGAGGACGTTCGAGAAATGCACAAATCACATTTTCGCAAAAACTCCCGATTTTGTTACCAACTTACAATCATGTCACCGACCTCATCATACGTGACATTCATCTGAAGAATTACCATGACGGCATTCAGTCAACGGTACACAAGTTAAGGTTTAGATATTGGCTTTTAGATATCAGGAATCAGGTTAGAAGGATTACAAGAAGTTGCGTTGATTGTTTTCGTTTCAAGGCCGCGCCAGCTCAGTACAAGATGGGCGACCTACCAGAGTCGTGATTGGAATCCAGCAGACCTTTCTCAAACGTCGGCGTTGACTTCTGCGGTCCTTTTTTCGTGAAGGAGAAAATTATTGAGAAACACAAAAAGGGTAAAATCGTACGTGTGTGTTTTCGTATGCATGTCGGTTAAGGCCGTACATCTTGAGGTCGTTAGTGATCTCAGTACTGACGGGTTTCTTACCGCGTTTTGTCGTTTCATCGCACGCCGCGGGGTTCCCAAAAACGTTAACTCCGATAATGGTGCAAATTTTGTTGGAGCGAGAAATCAGCTCACGGAATTATTCGCATTGTTGGAGTCAAACGAGTTCCAAAACTAAGTCACTCATTTTGCGACCAATCGAAACGTCAATTGGCATTTTATCTCCCCCCCCCCAGCTCCTTATTTTGGAGGGCTATGGGAGGCAGCGGTGAAATCATTCAAACACCATTTTAGACGCGTAGTTGGGGACAATATTGTGACTTTTACTTTTGAAGGAATCAACACCTTCACCACCGAAATCGAAGCCATCCTAAATTCGCGACCCCCTTGCCCCGTATCAACGGACCCAAATGACCCCCTTGCCCTCACTCCAGCGCACTTCTCAATAGAGCAACCTCTCACGCTTTTACCTGAAGAAAATTTGATTGAAGTTTCAGGAAATCGATTATAATCATGGCGGCTCATAGCGCACGCCCGGCAGAACTTTTGAAAGAGTACCTTTTGGCAACTCGAGTACCTGAGTGAACTCCAGCGGAGACAGAAATAGGTCACAGGTGACTCCTATCTTGCACCCGACTGCGTGGTCCTAATTATCGACAGGAACCGACCGTGCATGCAATGGCAGCTGGGCAGAGTTGTCCCGGGAGAGTTCACCCGGGAAGCGATGGGATTGTCAGAACTGCGACCGTTCGGACTGGTAACGGGACCTACAAGCGTGCCGCCCAGCTACTATGTACATTGCCCCCCTGACAAAACGAAGGCGACCGGAACCCGACCAAAATCCGACCGAACGGTCGGGTCCCAGTCGCCTTGTGAAAATGTAGTGATATAATTCGTTTCGGGATTGAATTTTTCATGAATTCCAATTCCTAGATATTCCTTTATTGAACTGATTAAAAATAATAAGTCATATAATAACATCAGGGCATAAAACATTATTTTCAATGTTATAAATCGACTGCATGCTATCTACTGTCATCAATATGTGTCGGTAAAATCGTTTAGATGAACTTGGATGTACGTATGCGACATGCTCAAAAATGAATACATTAATCGCGGAATCACATGGTGTGTATCAATTTTTGCCACTTCATTGGTAGCTATAACTATTTATATGATCAATATAAAAATTCAAAACAGACTTTACAATAAAAATAAGTGACAAATATACATGAAATACGTATTTTATTTATGAATTATATTGAAATAAAGAAACAACTTTGCGAAAATAGTAACAATATGGTAAATTATCGCGAGAAAAAATGAACTCAGAATTTTGAGAAAAATTGAACTAAATTATTCCTTGTTATGTCACACGAATAATAAATTTCTGATTCACGGAATTGAATTCGTGCAAATCGGTTTTTTGAATTTTGCGGGCTATGATGTTAGGTGAGTCAGGTCAGGTAGAAGTTCACGGTAATGACCTACTTTATTAATCCACATTGTCGGTAGAAACTGACATAAGGGGCAGAACGCGTAAACAAGACGGATGGTGATGGACAGTATAGCGTGCGCTTACTGAAATTCTTTTACGATACGAAAGTAAAATTTGCCAGTTTTAAAAAACAGTATATTGGTATTCTTTGGAGGCGATAAGCCCCCTAAAATAGCAGGGACAAAAAAAATCTGTATATCTCTCTTCGGTGCACCTTACCACCGTAAAGGCGAGCAAGGAGAAAACATAACCAAACTTCTCTACAGACGTAAACAAACTCTCCACCAAAACCGAAGGTATTTTTTCGCAAAACATAGAACAAGAAGAGCCACCAAGGACTTTCCATACAGGGAAAAGGAAAAGGCCTAAATTCACTGCTTTTAACCTCCTGGAATTTAGCCCTGTTGACGAGGATGTTCCTGAAGTACAAATAAGCGAGGAAGACAAGGATTTCTACACAAGTATAAAACCAAGGTTTGACATAGGTATACTAAAAAACAGGTACAAAAGCTATCATTCTCCACCTTACATTGTTCAAGTTGAAAGAATTGAAGCTCCCGAAGTCACGAGCGGTAAAAGTGTGAGGGACATCTCGATGGGACGAATTCTCACCAAGCTGCTATGTGGAGTTGTAAAAAACATACGCAATATGAGGGTCTTTGGAAATGGTTTCAACCGTTTGAAAATTTTTTCAATACCGCGTGGACAGCGAACAGTTTCGTTGATGCAGATTTGGAAAAAACCTTTTTTCACGGGAAAACCTGGCACCAATTCATTCCTAATGGGTGCGTGAAAAATGTTTTTGTGATTTGGAATATAGACATGGACATCGAAGAAAAAGGAATTATCGAGAACCTCACCGCATTTTCTCCTACGTGGGACGGGATAGGTTTCAAGGTCAGGGCCGCAGAAAGAATGCTAGGAAGAGACAAAAGGACAGGGATAATTAGACCGACCAAGACTGTCAAAATAACAGCAGAAAACAATTTTCTCCTTGAGAAAGTTGGACTGTATGGATGCTGCCGCAGAGCAAACCCGTATATTCAAAAACCGATTCGATACAAAAAATGTTTGAGGTATGGACACACCCTAAAATAGTGCAAGGACGGCCCAGCGTGCGAACTGTGTGCTGAGCCACATTTCCTGCAGGATTGCCCCCTGAACGTGCACATGACCAATGATGGAAGACAGGAAGAGGGGAAAGATCAAGACTCCGGAAACGTGGCCGAATAAAACCCAAATTAAATACGCATGCATAAACTGCATTCAAACAAAACAAGCGAAGACGGACCATACAGCTTCCGACCTCAATTGCCCAGTACTGGAAACCCACAAAAAATACAAGGCGTTACAAGCGAAAGAAAACATTTCTTTTAAGGAGGCTTCGCAGAAAGTAAAATCGAAATACCCCTATAAAAAAAAATGAAGCGAAACTGAAAGTACTCAAAAGGATAAATTCCCGATGATGTTTCAAGGGGCACAGAGTTTTGACCAACCATGGAAAATCCAAAACTCTACGACCAACCAAAAGAAAGAACAACAAGAAGAAAAAAGGAAGGATCCTGAAAAGGAAAACCTAGAAGTGACAATCATAGAAGAAACAATCGCCGTGCCTCAAAAGCCAATGAAAAACAAGCCGACGAAAACCCAAATTCAGAATAAAAAGGACCAAAAGATAAATGAAGACAAGCAAGAAGAAAATAAGAAGAAAGAAAAAGAAGATAATAACGACGAAGAAAACTTTCAAAAAATGTAAATTGAAGTCACAGAAGAAGATAGAAGCGTCAAGCCTAAAAATCAAAACCCAATCCGAGCAAACTGCGGAACACAAGGAAAAACAAATTATTCACAAATTAAGTTTGTTAAAAATGTAACCTACCCGAATAAATAAAAGTAAAAACAAAAATAAACTCTGTCAGAAACAAAAACAAGCAATAAAACGGAAATGAAAGTCAACTCCCAACAAAACTTATGAATAATTAAAAATCTCTGTATCATAATTACAACCTTCAGCTCCCATTGGCACTTCAAAACTTCAAATCGCACTCGCAGAGAAGACAAGAAAAATAAAATATCAAAATGTCGCAGAATACAGCTAATATGAATAAAGTACTCAACATATCACAGTGGAACTGCCGAGGAATTCGGAACAAACATCACTGGCTCCAATACCTCCTCTCGAAACATGAATTGGACGTCTTGACCATCAGTGAGACTTTTCTGACACCAGAAAAAACATATACATACCAAGGCAGAAACTACAACATTATCAGAAAAGACAAAGGACAGGACAATCAAGGTGGAGGACTCATCTTCTTCATCTCCAACCATCTTGAGTACAAGATCCTCAAAAACGAACCTAACATCTTAAGCCAAGCTGCTAAAAAACACGGAGTGGAGATACTAGGAATGAAAATTATTATCCAGGACGAGGAAATAAACATCATCTCTCTGTATAACCCTCCAAAGAACAAGAACAATCAAGGAAATTTTTGGGATCTACTTCTGAATTATGGAAGCTCGCTCACAAACTGCGTCTTGATAGGAGATTTCAATTTAAGGCACCCAGCATGGGACAAACTCTGCACTACAGCTGATAGAGAAGCCATAAAACTTAAAGAAACCATCATGGACAGCAACTTCCTCTGCATCAATGACGGCAACCCCACTCACATATATAATTCCGGAAGAGGGGCCAGCGCAATCGACCTTACTTTCGCCTCAGAAGACATCGCCTCTAACATCACCTGGAAAGTAGAGGAGGATCCGTGTAGCAGTGACCATTTCCCAATTATTATACAAATACCTATCCAGTATGACTCTACCATAGCGTCAAGACCCTCAATTCTAACAAACAGAGTAGACTGGAGTAAATTTCAAACTGAGTTGGAGGAAAAATTTGGAAACTTTGGAATATTAAATATAAACTCAGAAATAAACTATACGAAATTTGTAGAAACAATCGAAGAAAACATTTGCTCAAATGGTGGTAGAATTAGAACAAACTGAAACATTAAAAGGAAACCTCCAAACCCATGGTGGGACGATGAATGTAATGAAATAATCAAAAAGAAAAACAAACTTCTCAAAAATCGCATGAAAGATCCAACAATTGAAAATTTTGAAAAATACAGAGAAGAGGCCATAAAGACAAACTACGCGCTCAAAAAAAAAAAAAAAGTTTTAGAAATTTTTGCCAAAATATAAACCCGGAACAAGACATGTCCAAAACATGGAGAACCATAAAAGCTTTAAAAAATAGATACAATCTAACAGAAATCGCACACGTAAATAAGGAAAAAAATAAGGATGATCCTGAAATTAAACAAGCTCTAGAAAAAATTACAAGTGAAAACATTGATAAAAACCTAGAAGATATTATATGGGAAATCAAAAACAACCTTATGAACGACCCTGAAATAAGATCAGATGATGCAAAACGACTCATCGCACCCTTCAAACTAGAAGAACTTGAATAGGCAATCAGAAGAAGCAAAGGAAAATCAGCTCCCGGACCATATTTGCTATCCAACGCAGTAATAAAAAAACCCCCCAAAAAAAAGCAATAGAGATCTTGCTAAAAATTGTCAACCTTTTCTACAACCGATGAAATTATCCAGACACCTGGAACGAATTTGTCTTGATCCTCATCCCTAAACCAGGAGAAAAAGGACTCAGGCCCATATCCCTAGCAAGCAACATGATGAAAATCTTTGAAAGAATCATTTACACCCGACTGTACTGGTGGATAAAAAACAACAACATCATTCCCAATTTTCAAACAGGTTTTAGAAAAGGATCATCCTGTCTAGACAAAATTACATACCTGACGACCCACATCTTAGATGCCTTTTCCAAAAAACACCATACCGGAGCTGTTTTTCTCGACATCCAAGGAGCCTTCGACAACGTAGATCCGGAAATTTTGAGCAGAACTCTTTACCAAATGAATATGTATTCCATCAAACATTATAGCCTTTATTTACAAAATAACAAAATTAAGGTATCTCAAGATATACAATGGAAACGAAGGCCTAGGAGACTTCAAAACTAACAAAGGAGTCCCTCAAGGATGTATTCTATCACCATTACTATTTATACTATACCTAGCAGAAATAAAGAAGTGCCTTGGGCATGAAATTGAAATACTGATGTATGCAGATGGCATTGTTATATTTTTCTCTCACCCAGATATCAAAAAAATAATAATTTAAATAAATGAGGCACTTGGAAAACTTCACGAGTGGTAAGAAGATAAAAATCTTAAAATCGCACCTAATAAATCTCAATTCTGCGTTTTCTCAAGAACATTCAAATTTCAAGTCAACGCAAACCAACTCCGAAACAAGATTCACTGTAATAACAACGTTATCGAACTACACACCACTGTAAAGTTTCTAGAAGTACACCTCACGCACGATTTGAAATAGGACCTCCATCTCAATCACTCATCTGGCAAAGCAACTAGACACCTCAAAATTTTTGAATCCATTTGCGGAATTGAATGGGGGGCACACCTTACCAACCTTCTCAACATTTACAAAGGACTCATAAAACCTACAATAAATTGGGGTATAATTCCAATTAACAAATATAACAAAAAAACCATAATGAAACTAAACAGAATCCAGTATCCAGCCCTCCGCACAGCACTTGGTGTAATAAAGACAACACCCATTCCAATCATCCTTGACCTCGCTGGAGAAGGGACCTTGGAGGCTAGTTGGAATCAAATCAAACTTAACTATATGACCAACATCATCGCACACAAATCCCATTTCCTCAATCCAATCCTGGAAAACATAGAAGAATCAGCAACTAAGATTGCAACTTATAAAGAAAAAATCTCATCTCAAGAATAAATTGCATCAACATATAAGGAATATCAAGGAAACAACCTCATCTTTCATCACGCAAACAAACCAGGATACCTGAACTTACCCTACGAATTAAGCCTCTTCAATTTAGACATCGGCACCACATCAGGATTCAATTTCTTAAAAGAAGCCTCCCCCAACAGAGCTTTTATGAAACATGTCTCAGAAAATTACAGAGATTACACCATTTTCTACACGGACGGATCCAAAATGGAAGGAGGCACTGGTTTTGCAGTTTTCTGCCCTTCACCTATGAAGAAAAGCATTATAAGGTGCAACCCCATAAACACCATCTTCGACATGGAAGCGGCTGCTATCTACAACTGCCTTGAACACATCAAATTTAATAAAATTGCAAAAACCCTAATTGCAACGGACTCCCTCAGTGTTCTCCTTGCACTCGAAAACACAAAATTTAGGAAAATCTCTTCAACTTCGATAACATCAACAATTAAACATCTTACATTTCTAATACGCAAAGCAGGCCAAAAAGTTAAATTCATCTGGGTTCCAGCTCACAAGGGGATATAAGGAAATGAAATTGTTGATAAAATGGCTTAGGACTCACTAACTCTGCAAAAAACCGTTCCCAACATGTATAATATAGAAACTCTGAAAACGCACTTTAAAAACAAATTCAAAGAAGAAAGCATAGAAAAACTAAGAAAAATGTTCATAACCAGAGAAAAAAGGTACTTAGAAATCCAGGAAAAAATCTTATCAAAGCCATGGTTCCAGCGTCCTTCAGCAAAATCCATGGAAAGACCAGAAATATCCCTGATGAATAGAATCAGATAATTCCACATTCGATCGGCACATCATCTCACTGAAAAAAACATACTGAAAGACCCGAGCTGCGATGCTTGCGGAGCAGAAAATCAAACACCCCATCACATTTTCTTCGAATGCCCTCAAAATTCCTAAGAGACGAAAGAACTTGAAAACGAACTAAGGTAAATGTCTATATAGGCTACCTCAGCCCAAAATGAGTCAAAAAAAAAATTTGCAAAAAGGGTGATTTTGACAGAGGAGGACGTCCTGGTGCGCGAAATTGCAAAATTAAGACGTTTTTTTCATGAATAATTATTAAAAATCGGTCGAAAAGTTGGTACCTTCAAGACGTACATTCCCAAAAAATTGATGTTTTCCCGTGGTAAAAAAGTGACCAGGGACAAGTGTACTTGCTAAAAATTAGCTTCGGCTCGTCGTGAAACTTGACGAACGAATGGAAATTGTTTAAATAATAGTTCGAAAAAAATCGGGAGAGTAAGGTTATGGTGGACTGTCAATCGATGTTGACTGATTCTCGCGGTGACTGTGGATTGCTGTGGATAACTGTGTGTGACTGTGGGTGTGGTGGCGGTGGCAGTAACACGTGAGATGTGAGTTGAGTCATTCTTTCTCTTCAAGATGGTAGATAATGTTGCGCGGAAAAAACTGCAAAATAGAGGGAGTACTTTTCCTGCGCCAAAGTGGGAAGAAAGGGGAAATACTTGCTTTAGTCAGTGCTTTTGTGCGAGCTGAAGCAAGTACCTATTTCCCCTTTTTTCCCACTTTGGCGCGGAAAAGGACTCCCTCTATGTTGCAGTTTTTTCCGCGCAACATTATCCACCGTCTTGAAAAGAAAGAAAGAATTAACTCACATCTCACATGTGTTACTGCCACCGCCACCACACACACAGTTATCCACAGTCACCGCGAGAATCAGTCAACGTCGATTGACACTACACCCTAACCTAACTCTCCCGATTTTTTTCAAACTATTGTTCAAACGATTTGAATTCGTTTGTCAAGTTTCGCGACGAGCCGAAGCTAATTTTTAGTAAGTACACTTGTCCCTGGTTACTTTTTTACCACGGCAAAACGTCAATTTTTTGGAAATGTACGTCTTGAAGGTACCAACTTTTCGACCAATTTTTAATAATCATTTATAAAAAAAAACGCCCTAATTTTGCAATTCCGCGCACCAGGACGTCCTCCTCTTTTAAAAACACTCTTTTTTGCAATTTTTTTTTGTTTTTGACTCATTTTGGGCTGAGGTAGCCAATCTAGACATTTACCCGAACTAAAAAACTTGGAAGTAGATCCACCGTACGACGTACACATAGACTTTCCAGTTCATGGACGGCTACTTCTCCATAAGCCCCAGCAAGCGCTCGTGATAAAACATCTGGAGGGAAAGTAAGACTCTAGGCGTAAAACGACGATACCTGAGCGCGCACGACTGAGCACGAGATTAGACGATTCGTCTGTACACTATGTACTTCATACATAGCAATTGTTTTGACAGTTTACGATCGTAAACCATGGGTAAGGTCAGATTGTCCGGGAATATTGCGTCCGGTGTTTTTCAGGCATCACAAACTCCAAAATGGCGGCCGCGGGAAATTTAAATTTCCGATGAGTGCTGGTTGGCGCGATAATTTTTTCTTGCGGGCACTGTACAGAACTGTGTACCGGTAAATTATGAAAGGTAGAGAACAGGAAGCAAAACTCGGGTGGAGGGGGCACGCTCCGTTTTCTCGCGAGCTGGCATCCCACTACCGTGATTTTTCACCCCGG
>JAPYZK010004509.1:0-10362 GCA_030522785.1 Platygaster equestris
GAGCCCTGAAAATGGCTCAAATCGATCAAGTATAAGAATCAATGAAATAAAAGACAACTAATGCATACACCAAGGTTAGCGCGTGCTTTGATCGGCACCAAATTGGACGCTCGACGTACATGTCGAGCGTCTAATCAATTAAGATATTTGAATGTACAATTTTGATCTTCATATTTTCCATTAAAGAATTCACGTGATCGTTTTAAAGCTATGTGAGACAATCATAAAAAAATACTACATCAATATCGTACCTTTCATATTATATTCTAATAAGAAATCTTTTAGTTCAAACATTTCCAAAAATTTATAATTTGTTCGGAAATTGAAAGTTTGAGTTTCGTACTATGAAACCCTTTGACATATCGTTTTATGGTAAAATTCGAATCAACACTTGTTACTCCCTCAAAAACTTGAATCTTCGAAAAATCGAAGCCACTTTTCGAGTGACTGATAATTTTCCCGTCGTTTTGATGACATTTCAGAATAATAGTCGAATTTTTCCATATTTTCGTGTTATGCTGTACAAATAAACTTGCTCTTCTACGTTTAATCCAAAAGTAGACCAAGGAGACATTACGCGTTGTTCTTTACATGCATTATAAACATTAATTCTCCACGTAAGTAACTTATAGATTCAATGTAAGGTTTATAAATAACATTCGGAGAAAAGCCTTCGTAACTTTGATTTTTGTAAGAAACAACTTTTCAAAGCCCATAATTTACGTGATAGTATTCTGAATGTTAACCTTTTTCGGAAAAAAAAATTCTACATGTTCGGAGAGTTTTTCGAATCCACGAATTTGAACTCGATCATTTCTATCAGAAATTTATTACATACACTGAGAAAAATCGTGTCAATCAGTACAACTTCATTTTTTCAGTTAGAAAACGATAAAAGTTGAAGCAACGGAAATTTTCGTTGGTTCCAAGTGAAAAATTCCGTTGGCAACACGTTACCACTGAAAAATTCCATCAGTCTAACTGAAAATTTGAGTTGGAACCGACCCAACGGAAAAACTCAGTTGAGAGGATGTTATCACTGAAAATTTTCAGTTGTGTCGACTGGAACTGACACTTGTTCTAATAGAAATTTAGTACAGAGGCAATAAATGAAATAGTTCATTCATCGGCTCCAACTTTTTCGTTCAGTAGGAGCAATTGAAATATCCGTAAGCCGGACTGAGAATTTCAATCATAACCAATCCAACTGAAAATTCAGTTGGACGTAACGAAATTGACAGACATTTTTCTCAGTGTACTACGTATTCGAATCGTAAAATACGAAAAATCAACCATTTTTAATACTACGAAAGTAAAAAATTCATTATATACCTACTCGATCCAGGAATATATAAATCCAAAAGAATTGACTTCCCTATTATGCTAAGTACAAAACATCGATCGAATGAAAACAAAAGGTGTATTGTTTCAAAACAAAACATGTGCTGTTTTCTCAACTAAACAAATGCTGGCATAACTCTCATTTGTTTTAAACCGTATCCCTTGTTATGTCAACTCGTTACTCATTTTGCAGAAATGTTTTTTAGACCTCAAACCGCGACTTCGAGGCAGGAACATGAAATGAAACATAATTCTAAGCGAGCAGTAAAAATCACCACGGATCCAGTCGAGAAACTACGCTTAACATGCCTCTCCCGGGGCGTCACCGGGATCCTTGGATTGACAAGGTAATTTTCAACTTAAAGTAACGTCATTATAATTAGGGAGCAGATCAACTTTTCGATTATTTCATTACAGGGTGTTTCGTCGATGTGACGAAGATGGAAACAACAAATTGAATCTGGAAGAGTTCACGAATGCAGCCAAAGAGGCCGGCTTGGAAGTAACCGACGAAGAAATATCCCAAGTCTTTGAAAAAATGGATACTGACGGAGATGGATCAGTAGACATTGATGAATTTCTCATCGCTATTAGAGTATGTTTTTAAAAAAATTGTTTGTCATTATTATTTCGGGGGTTTTTCGGATTTAAAAAATTAATAAATTGAGGGCGATACTGGAAATTCGAAATCTGTATCAGAAACGGATGAGAGACGAATGATTGTTTTGGGAAAATTTTTTTCGGAAATTTGAGTTTCGTATTTTGAAATTAATGAGTTTCGATAATTATAGTCCGGAACTTGGAGACACGAGTTTTTATATTAAAAAATTTTGGCACGAAAATTCGTAAAAAATATTGAGGATTTAGTAAATTGAAATTGAAGAATTTTCGAATTGAGAAAACGTACGATTAGGATAAATGACTTCAATCTAGGAAGTTTTGAAAAGCACATATTTAAATTAAAAATTTTACATTTTAAATCAAAATTTGCATTTAAATTAATACTAATTTCAAATCAGAATGAAAAATCGAAGAAATTTCAAATTATTAACTTTTGTTACGAAAATTTGGGAATCAAAAAATTCAGAATAACGAGTATCTAAATCATTTGCAATAATACAAATGTCGAATTCAGACATATTTGAAGAATTTTGAGATTCGAGAATTCAGTCCAGGATATTTCAAAATCAGAAAATTGCAAGTTCCCAAAACTTGAAAATCAAGAAATCTGAATGTATAAATTTGACAATCCTAAAATTTTGTTAAGAAAATTTGTAATCACGTATATGATTACAAATTTACGCGATTACAAATGTAATCGCATTTCACATGAAATAAATTTCGATATTCCAGCCTCCCATGAATGATAACAGGAAGAAACTGATAGAGCAAGCTTTTAACAAACTCGATGCAGACGAAGATGGGGTCATAACAACTGAAGATTTGCGAAAGTTGTACAATGTCAAATGTCACCCAAGATACATAAGTGGAGAGGAAAGTGAAGAGAGTATCTTAAATAAATTCCTAGCGAATTTCGAAAATCATTCTTCGACAGACGGGGTCGTAAGTTCTACATACTCCCTTTTATTTCTGAGCCTCATAAGATACCCAAAAGCCTTGTAAGATTTTACAAATTCCTTATAATAGTATATTATTTTCCAAAGGGCAAAAAGTTTTTTTAGACGAATGCGAGTTTATATTCCCCGGCTTCACCTCGAAATATAATCGTATAAATCCAAAACAACTTTTTGCCCTTTGGAATATACGATACTTTATACACCTAAGGTAATAAAAAGGTTTTTCGGGCCCGAGAAGGTCAATAAAGGACCGTTTATTGCACTGAGGTGTATGAAGGTTCTTAATTTCTTATAAATTTATTATAAAGCACCTTATACAACTTTACAAATATCCTGAAAAATTATGAGATGACCTTATTACAAGTCATCAAAAAACATATAAGACAATCTCATAAGTTTTCAAACTTATAAGGTTTTTCAAAGAAAAACTCATAAGTCTCCTTAAATTAAGGTCACCTCATAAGTTTTTTAATAAACTTATAAAATCACCTCATAACTTTTCAGAAAACTTAAAAAAGTTGTATAAAGTGCCTTTAATAAATAAAGTACCTAATAAGAAATTCGTGAGCTCTTATACAATTTTTTGGCATTTTACAAGGTTCAGAGTTTCAAGAGCCAAGTTGTTCATTAAAATACAAAAGTCATCGTCAATTTCAGGTAACTTTGGACGAATTTATCCACTACTACAGCGCGATGAGTGCGAGTATCGAAAATGACGCATATTTCGATTTAATGATACGCAACGCTTATAAATTGTAAACTTGCTACACTTGACGATAATGTGTGATACACATGCATGAATAATATAAAAATTTAACTCCAGCATTTTTAATCAGTTCGTTATCATCGACTCGCATTATTGATCATCAGCTGCGATCGAATGACGATAGCAATGTAATGACGATCATCGTACCATCATTACGCCATTTGATTCCTACGAATCCAACAAACATTGTGTTCAACTGCGATCGCATCATTGTACAATCGTGTATAAATCGTCCATAAATGATTTTACAATGATGAGTCAATAATTTAATTCAGACAAATCAGAGGCTTTAGAGAAAATTTTTCAAGTTTTCCATCATTTACGCATGTTTGTGGCATCATTGAAGTAGCCCGTGTTTGTATCATCGTTGCTCCATCATGTTGCCATCAGTTTGTATTATGATGGTACAATTATTGAAAAGGCGTTGGATGATTTTTGAATGATTGAGACGGAAAATTTTACCTTTCCTGACGTAAGAAAGTAATTATCACTACGTCCTTTTTTCAGAAAGGGGCGGGGGAGGGGGAATACTTCACTTCGAACTTATAGTTTATATTAAAACACACTAAACTAACAATCATCTACTGTACGAAACATTGTAGGGAAACTTTTCTTCCGCAAAAAGTGTTTTTTCTTCAAGAAATATATTCAAGCGTTATCCTATTGATGTTAACTTTTTTTCTGCATCCTGTATTGATCTATACCCATTGCGCAAAAGAGGAAAATTTACGAAAAAAGTCCACTATTTCCGTGATTTGAAATGAATTTACGTTTTAAATGATATTTTTTGTAAACAGAGATGAATATCTAATCAGTGAAAAAAAATGTATCTGATATAAACGCATGAATAGCATGTTTTTCACGTATTCCAAAGTGTGAACAAAACACGAACATGATTCATCACTACAGAGCTTCAATTGTGCATATATCTACAAAAAACGAGATAAAGTAATCTGGCATATGGAAGACTTCCTAAATGTCTTTATTCTCCTAATCAACGTTTGTGAATCCTTCATGTCAGTTTTGATATCCCCGCATTTTTTCGTGATTTCTTCACAAACGAATCAATGACTGTATTCACTTTAGTTCGTGATGAACACGGTGTGTAAAATGCTGATATTTCCCGTTTTTTTTTATTATTATTTTTTTTGTTGAAGCAAAATAATTTTTGTTAGATTTCGGAAGGATATGTATTTTTAGATAAATGAGAACGTGGGGTGGCGGAACAGTTGGGGCAATAAGCTTCATTAGGGTGAAGACACAATTTCGGAAAAAATTCTTCATAATTGATTTTCTGAATTTTCTATCAACTGTCTACTTAGTATTAAAAAAAATCAGTGAAGATAATTCAGAAGAATGTCTTCTAATTTCTTGGTGATTTATTAAATTGACGAAAATTCTAAAGGGTGAGAAAGCTCTGAATTACTCTAAATTTTGGGAATCTTTTTCTTTTTTGCAGGTGGGAAAAATCCAAAAAGTTTTAGTGAAAATTTTCGTACAATATTTTAATATTTTTTTTTTCGTAATAAAAACAAACATTTTCAGATGTACTATGTAATTTTTAAACATTTATTTGGGAGTTGTTTTAGTTCTTGGAAATCGTTAAAACTTAAGTTATGAAAAAAAGCTGAGTGTCCTATAAAATCATATAAAATATAATTAAATATTAATGATCCATATATTATATTGATATATAAAACTCGATAAAATCCCTCTATAAGCAACAGAAACTATAGAACCCTATAAAAATTCCAAACATTCGATAAGGCCTATATAAGACACGTAGATTCTATAGGATTCCTATGGGAATCTTATAAATTTTTTTATAGAGATACTACAGAGCTATCTATGGTCTATGGGGATCTTACGGGTATTTCAAACATCTATAGGACTCCCATTATAATGGGAGTCCTAGTGACTCTATAGCATGCACTTTCACCATAAAAATTTTTCGACCTCCATAAAGTAACCATACTAAAACCTCATAAGACACTAATAATTCGAAAAAATTTCACCCAAATATCTTCAAAGAAAAATTAATTCCTCACAAGAATTCTTACGAAGTCACCTCATGAGAATCGTAAAACTTTCAAAAACCTCACAAAAACATCATTCTCATGAGGAAATTCTCGATTCGATAAGAACAAATACTGTGAAACAAAACATCCAAAGTTCCTAAACCGCAGTGTCGTTCTGTCGTTTAATTATAATGGTATGCGAAGAAACATCTGTCAGAACTACACGTTACTTATCATCTCCCGCAGTGAGAGTGCAGGAAGAGGAACAGATCCGAGGAAAAAATGATAGCCGAAGATAATACGCGAATTATGTAAGTGGCGCAGCGTGAAATTTGAAAACAAGAGTGGGGCGATGTAATCTGGATTCTCGCGGTGGACATTGTACCCTGGATACGTCGAGTCTGCTCGAGTCTGCTCGAGTCTCTCAGTCGCTCGCTTGGCTTCGCTTTGTCCTCGCGCACGCACGACAAACCCGCTGTACTTTGAATATTATGTGATATCGCGTCGATCTAGTCGCTAATTTCAATGAATCCACTGATAACCTCGTCTCTTTTCCTTTCCCCCAAGACGATAATATTTTCCTCGTTCCGATAAGTGCGCAGGGTTCAAGTGCAACGATTTTTCGAATGGTCATTTGAATAATCAACGATCGGATATTCCGATTACCAAAAGCCTACTTCTCTACCCCTTTTCGTTATCCCCTCATCGTCGTTGTTGCGAGTGCTCCAACAACTGTTTGGAACAATGGACCACCCGTATTATGTGATGATAATCGCGATCATTGGTGAGTCTATTAGTCTATTCGTTTCTTTGAGTGAGGATGTTCATTCAATTTGAGTGAGCACACTGCAAAAATTGAGATCGAGTGGGGATTTCACTCAAAATGGGTGAAATTCTAATCGTTTTAGAGCAATGTTTCACTCTGAAATATTATTGTCATTCAACTTCTTTTTGCGAGTGAAATATTAATCTACAATAAGAAAGATATTTTGCTTATTTCGAGGGAAATTTGGACTCAAGCTTAATTAGAAGAATTTTCACTTGAGTTGAGTGAATTTTTGATCGAAGAAATTTAGGGAGGATTTCGATTATTGGCAGGATCGAATTCGTTCTTCGCGAACGATAGTGATAATTAAGGATTTACCGGTTTCATAATAACGCCGGGTCACGTATTATAATTGTACGTCATTCTGGCGGACTACTCGACGAGAATATTATTGTGAGGGGGAATGACGAGTGCTTCCTTGGGCCTTTTTTTGCATTTTTTGTGTGTTTGAGTGTTTTTTGTGATCGTTGTTTCCTTTACAAATGTTAGAAATTTTGTCGATTTTTTGAATTTTGATTCTAGATGTGTGATGTAGGGATTATTTCTTACAAAATCGAAATTATATGTGTGAATATTATGAGGTCGTCTTAAGAAATATATCTGATAAGGAATTCGAAAATCTTATCAGATTTATCAAATCAAAAAAATCAAAGAAACGAAGGTATTTAAGAGCCTGATAGATTACGAACGTGTTTCAAAGCCTTACGAAAATGCAATTTTGGAACGCCAAATCACTGCACTAGAAACTTTTTTAAATGTTCCCAAAAATTCGAAAAATATGGAATTATACAAAAATTCGTGAAATTTTCCATCTTCGCCAGAAAAGTATCGAAAAAACCGCAACATCTGTAAAATTTTCGAGCGTGTTCAACTTTTTATAAAATTTGAAAAATTTGCAAATATTCGAAATTTCATAGAATGTTGAAAACATTGAAATTTATACACATTTTTGCATAAATGTCAAATTTTTGCACAAATTTGATACATTTGCGATCTCCCTTAATTTTTGAAAAATCTGCAACTTCTGAAAACTTTCTATCAATTTTGAATTTCAGAAAAAATGCGAAAAATGTGGAAAAATTCTAAATTTTGCAGAATGTTGCATGAATTTAAAATTTCCTGAATTTTGACAAACATTCTAAAATCGACACTTCTTGAACCTCGTAAAATTCTTCAATGAAAGCGTATTTTTCGAATTTTTACGAAAATGCTAAATTCATCCAACTTTATAAAAATCCGAAAATTTTTAATAAATTCTCAACCTTTCGAATTTTTTTTAAATGCTTCAAATTTCAAAAAATTCGGCAAAAATTTGAAATTAATTCCAAAATTTGTAGTACATACGAGTTTTTGTTTTCAACCTCAACCATTAAATCGGTTCTTCACGCTGCAAAATGGAATACGAATTCCCACAATGTTGATGAAGATTTGGCCCCCAACGATCAAGTTATGATAAAACGTAGGAGGGTAATGACGAAAGTTCCACTTATAATAACGAGCCACGAATAGCATGTATACGGAATAATCGATGCCACTTACATACTTCGAATAAGTGAAACGCTACTTCGATTCGCTTAAATAAATTTGACAATGGTTAATAGAAAAAGTTTTTACACATTGTTATTGAGGTATTACGAAAAAGGTAGCAAGTCCTTCAATTTTTGAGTGAAGAATCTTCTTTTGTCTTCAGTAATAAAATTATTAGGCAAAATTCAGAACAGTTTTATTCGTTGGTTCAATAGATATTATAATATGAAGTTTCATTTTTGTGTATGCATAATGTACATGGATATACAATAAAACATATATTTTATCGATAGAAAAAAAAGAACAAAGAATTCCAAAAAATAATAATTTTGTCGATGTATTTGCATACACGTACTTTCATAGACAAAATAAATTGTAAATCGAAAAAATTATGTACTATATTTTTGCAATTTGTATTTTTCTTCTTTTTTTATTGATAAAATCCTTATCATAGTATATACAAAAACGTACAAAAAACGAAACTTCATCTTTAAATATGTTTTGAAACAACGAATGAAACAGTTCTAAATTTTTCAACATAATTTTGTCACTAAATAAGATTATTTTCTCAAAAATTGAAGGAATTGGTGTTTTTTTCATAATACCTCGAATACCTCCTTAATTATCGTTGAAATCGAAGATACTTTGGGTACACACCAAAACTATAAAAAAAGTTCCTGTCTGAAGTATAGGGATGCGCAACTACGCAACTGTCCTTTTCTCTCTCATAAGAGCAGTCGTTTGGCGTGAGAGAGAGAGAGAGAGAGAGAGAGAGAGAGAGAGACAGTCCACCTATATTCTAAACCATACATAAGTTTTCCAAAAACCTTGCAAGATTTCACAAATTCAAGGTTCTTCATTTCCTACAAGACACCTTATACAAGTCTTATATGTTTCCTGAAAAATTATAAGGTGAAATGTGACTTAAGAAAACTTTTGAGATTTTTCAGAAGAACTCAAAAACATTTTTTTATAAGTTTTTCGATAAATCAACACTATTCAAGAAACTTATAAGATTATGTATCGTGCCTCACAAAAAATAAGGAAACGTTTAAGGAATTCGTGCAACCTTATAAAGGTTTTTTGTCATCTTATAAGGTTGAACCTTCCACACTTGTTTTATTGCAATCTACAACTGAATACTCCCCAAATTCCTCAGGCTTCTGTATCAACGCATCAACTCAAGAAACAATTCCCGATCAAGAAGAAATTCTTAAAAACATTAGTTCAGTAGTCAACGTCCCAGGACTCGAAAAACTGAACGCTTCAGCGCTGCCAGTTGAAGAAGTGACGAAATCGCTTCAGAAGAAATGCGAAAAAAACGGGGGCTCGGAAGCTTTCGACAAAGCGAAAAACGCTGCTGAAGAACTATCCGACTGTATGAAGTCGATGGTAAACGTAACGGAACTGCAGCAAGAAATGGACGTAGCTAGACCTACGGGAGACCTCGATTTGGTATTCAAAAAGTACTGTCGCAAAAGCCCTATATTCAAAATGTGCGTAACCAACTTCACCAGAGCCATCGAACCTTGTCTCGAAAAAAAGGAAAGGGAGAATACCAAGATCATTCTCAATATCACTCAGTCTCTGCTCAACTTCGTTTGCTTCAAAGAAGGCGACCGGATAGCTCGTGAGTTTCTATATACAGAATGTTGCGATTCTACCGAGTTTTTTTGGTCTACTTTATAGCACTGTTTTCTGGAGCGATTGGAATCTCGCGTAACAAATGTTTTGGAATTTACTCGTCTATATTTTCTTTTCTCGGAGATATTTTTTGGCATGTAAAAGGGAATTTAACTTATATAAATCCTAAAAATAGAAACTATCCCTAAAAACTAAAATTTTCAGGGATTTGAATAATTGAAATGAAACCTGAACATTTTTGTACTCAAGCGCGGAAATTCGGAGTAAAAAATTACGAAATACGAAAACTGAGTTTTTAAATTCCATCACTCAATGGTGAGAAATCTAGGAGTCAAATCGGAATATTGTCGTAATTTTTGAGAGATTTCGGTCGTTATTTTATCTTTTTAGAATTTTTTATAATTAGCTTTACCGAGTTGTACTGATTTTGCTCATAATTTCAGTTTTCATAGCTACTGGTGGACCAGAATGTTTTAAGGAAAAACAGGCCAGTGTTCAAACGTGCGTCAACAGCACTTTCGGTGGATATTATCCAATGCCGGATTTCGAAAGCGTCACCCCAACTTTTCAAAATCTACCATCTCTGCTTTTTGGGATGAAAGAGTGCACGTAAGTATTCGCAATTCGTATTTTACAGTGTGTCGCTGTCCCCCTCCCCACCTC
>JAPYZK010004510.1:0-10781 GCA_030522785.1 Platygaster equestris
TCTATTTTTTTTTATAACCACCATGTGTGCTCGCTTAAGGTTCTAGTGAACACACTTGCATCGAACTACTCGTAATCTTCAAAAATCTTGCATCTCGTATTTAGTGCAAATGAGTGATAGCCATGAAACTATTAATTACTGGTAAAGTATTGTTTTTTTTAAGGATCAAGTCATGTGTGTTGTTGAGTAGTGGACTGTATGTTCGTGTGCTCATGTACTTGGGAACACCGATTATTTAAATAACTTTGGATTTATAATTTTCACTTTCAATGGGTACAAAAATGGGCGAGCGTGAAGTTTTACTTGCTTACGCGTCCGCGGTTGGAAAGAAAGTGGAGTGTCGGCACATCCGACTACAGCGCCAGAGCCACTTGCGCGGCTCTCGCGGCTCAACATGGCGACGCGCCCGAGGCGCGAACCACGGACACTCAACATTCTCTTCACCTTGGAAACTGGTGAAGAAAAAAAAAATAACAAGTAATTAAAAAAGAACATGAAGCCCAATAAACTCGCGACACTTATCACTCGATAAGGTCTTTGAGTTCGCTTTAGTGAGCGGAAACGGTGTCTTCAGGAACCGGCGGAGTAGTCGGCAAGGGACCCATGCGGGTAAGAGCACGCTTGACAAGACACTTATGGGTCCTCACGGTGGCGACCCTAACAATGGAGTCGCGGCCTGGGTGAAGCTGCACAATCTGACCTAGTCTCCACTTCATGGGCGGCGAATTGTTGTCTTTCAAAAGAACGATCGTTCCTTCCTTGAAGTTTTCACTTTGCGTCCTCCTTTGGCCCGTCTTTGAAGTTCACAAAGATACTCTTCAGACCATCGAGCCCAGAAATGCTGTTGAACCTGCTGAATCTTTTGATAACGCGACATGCATGACTCATTCAAGTGAATCACTGATGGGTCAGGGACAGCAGTGAGCGATCTTCCGATGAGAAGATGAGCTGTGGTCAAAGGTTGTGGATCAAGGGGATCGGTGGAGAGAGGGGTGAGAGGTCTGGAATTGAGGATGGATCCTATCTGCGCCAATATACTATAAAACTCATCAAACGTGAAAATTGAGTTCCCCATAGCGCGTTTAAGGTGGTATTTTACTGATTTAACGCCCGCCTCCCACAATCCGCCGAAATGTGGGGAGTAGGAGGGAATAAAGTTCCACTGAAAATTCTCCTTCCCAAGCATGGCACCAAATTCAAGAATTTTCCAAGCTCCTTCAATCCGGAATTGGTGCCCACGAAATTCGTACCGTTGTCAGAGTTAGTTTTCGTGGGCATTTCCCATCGCGTAGCGAATCTGCGCAACGCTAAAATAAAACATTCTGTCGTCAGATCGGACACCAATTCCAAATGGAGGGCTCGCGTTGTGAAACATACAAATAGAGTTATGTAGCACTTCGAGGTCTTACTCCTCTATTATTTGCTGTTTTTTGAGATTGTAGTAGTAGGGTCTCACGCGGACCGGTCCAGAATCCGTAAGACGAAGTTCGTGATGCGCAGCCGTAGTCGTTGAGCTGCTTAATGGTTGAAAAACTTCGGAGAAGTTTTGGAGCAGGGAATGGAATTACTTTTTAAGGTCCTCTGGAAATCCCTCACGCAGGAGGTTTAAATCAACTGGTTTTGGACGTCTGTGTGCCACTTGACCTCTTATTGGAATTGCGATACGCGGAATTCGCCCGACAAACAAACATTTGTTGGTTACATCGTACACAGCTTGCTCAGCTTGTAACCATTCGTGTCCGAAGATAACGGATTCCCGAAGGTCGCAAACGAAGGCGGTAATTCGGGTGGTATAGGTTGCCACGTGGATGTCGAGATGTGTAATACCTCGGGGGGTTAGAGTTGAATCTTGCGTAGCAAATTGAATGAGCCCCTGAGAGTGTGGTATGATAGGGACACCGAGTTTGCGTATAAGTTGTGAACAAACATAGTTGTGCGTCGCCCCGGTGTCCAATAGGGCGTTCACTTCGCTCCCATGGACTTTTATGGTGAAGTATGGAAGTGAGGTGACGCCCCCGGCTGCCGAGTTTATTATTAATTTCGGGCATTCCCGGCGACGGGAGGAGTCTATCCCGTCGCCGAGCGCCAGTTTTCCTGTTCCTGCGCCCCGGTGGTGCGTGCGTTTTGCCGAGCTTGCCACACTGGCCAATTCTTGTGGAGATGATGTTCAGGACAAAACCAGCATTTCGGGGGGTTCAAGGAGGAGGTGGCTGAGGCTAGTCCATTTCCAGACACAGCCTTGGGTTTGACTTCCTTGGGTTCCTCTTTCCTTGCATTTTTGGGGATGCAGCTATCGTTCATCTTTTTCCGCGTCCAAGGCCAGGTTGAGTAGGCGATCAAAGTTCTCGGGGCGAGCTGTGCGGATGACCATCTGAAGTCGCGGATGAATTAACTCCAATAACAGGGCAACCTTGCTGGCCTCTGGTTCATTTGGCCGTATCCTTTCGAATACTTTGTATTTGGACTGCGAAAAGGCCCCAACTGGTTCCTTTTCCTCTTAGCGCTTCGCATACAGTTAAGCCTGTAGTGTCATCAGAGTACTGGGGCTGTTAAACTGTGCCAAAAATAGTTCCCTGAATCTTGGCCAAGAGAGCTCCATCGTGGCGTAAATTCGCCACCACTTGGCAGCCTCATCTTTTAATCCACGTTGAATAATATCGGCCTCAACTGATGGTTCCATTCTCGCCGCTCGGAAGTAGGTTTCACACCGCATTAGAAAGCGCGACGGGTCTTCGTGATCTAAGGCGTGAAATACGGGTGCTGCAGGCGGCGGCAAAATAGGTGCCCGTAGAGCGTCAAGAAAGGCGGCCTAGTCGCCTGGAAAATGCCCAGGGTTGGCGGCAGGCTGAGGCATGTTTGGTGGAGGTGATTTTGGTTCCTGATTTTCGGCCGGGGCTTCTACTATCCGGGGTGTATG
This sequence comes from Platygaster equestris, assembly GCA_030522785.1. Lineage (NCBI taxonomy): Eukaryota > Metazoa > Arthropoda > Insecta > Hymenoptera > Platygastridae > Platygaster > Platygaster equestris. Next base: position 2,918 of record JAPYZK010004510.1, read on the forward strand.
GTCACGTCCGGAAATCGTAGGCCGCAGAGGATTTAATATTCTGGGCGCCACCGGGTTTTTATCAGCACTCCCGGAAGTGATGTTTGGGAGACGTTTTCTTGTGCGAAGGGTGTGGAGCTCCTCCGAGATTTCTTTTACTCGCTCAGATCTCCGTACAGCTTCTCGCCTAGTTGACTTACGACTCCTAGCGGTTTGAGGTATAGGGCTAGCTGGGCAGAGTTGGGCCGAAGATGCGGGCATTCTATGGTTCTCCCCGGTCTCCACCGAAGAAAGGCCCCACGTTGGGCGCCAATTGTTACTGGGAACAAGGGTTCGATTGAGACAACTTTAGGTTCAGTTAATGGTTTGTATATTTTATTTTAATTACAATGTTTTCTTCAAAATAATTTCCTTATGCACGTCTTGGGTGCCGGAAAGGATCGGTTTTGTTCCTCGCCGCGTCGCTGCCAAGGAGTGAAAAAGAGTGGTGAAACTTCGGGGATCACCACCTCCTGGGGTGCCCCCTCCGGGGTGGCCGGCGAGAAAAGGCTCTTGGGGGTTTTTCTCTCGTCCCCCACGGTGGATGGGGTAATGGGCCGGAGAATGTACTCGTTCGGGGTCGAAGGAGTTTCCGGGGTTCCGCGGAGTTCTCTTTTCGCGTATTCCTCCAGGTCCTCCCAGGAGCTACGCTCTATCGGAGGTGTGCCGTGGAGGAGAGTCCTTGCGGTTGCGTCGTCCTTCTTGGCGATGGTCAGGCTGCGCTGTCGTTCTTGGGCGCTTCTTTCCAACTCCTGGAGGTTAAGGCTGGTGATGGGCCGGAGGCGTTCCAAGTCGCAAGGTGGGCCCCGACCCGTCTATCTTCCCAAATGGATTCTGGCGGAGGTTTTTATATTCCTCTTACGAGTAGAATGGCGAGCGAGGTTGGCAACGGCGAGGAGGCTCCCAGGGAATCTCATCGGGTTCTCCTGGACGTGTGGACCTTCGGGGAGGTTCCACCTTGAGGGACATCAGCTGGGGAAGCTGGCGCTCGACCGGTATCTCCAGGATTTCCGAGACCTGGTGCTTGGTCGGCGTATTCCCTCGAGGTGGTGGTGCTTCGACGTCGGGGACTCGTTGCCGCTTTTCCGCGGCTTCCTGGGCCTGGCGCTTTTCCTCGGCTGCCCGAAGCTCACGTTTCTCTCGTCGGCGTCGTCCATCTCTGGGCCTCTGCGGAGTGGGGGGGGGCGGTTAAGTAAAGTCAATAAAACGCTGACTGCCAGCCCGAATTAAATGTTACTTACTTTTTTGAGGGCTCCCAGGGGAATGGTGTTGGTGTTCCGGTGTGACGGGGTCATTTTTGGTAGAGTCGCAATTAAGCGGCGCACTGAAGTGCGGTCGCAGCTAAGCGCAATGTAGTGGCGCACTGAAGCGCGGTCGCAATTAAGCGTTTTCGCAATGAAGCGGCGCCCTGAAGCACGGTCGCAACTAAGCGTTTTCGCAATGAAGCGGCGCACTGAAGCGCGGTCGCAACTAAGCGTTTTCGCAATGAAGCGGCGCACTGAAGCGGGTGGAGTCTGTTGGGCTTTTGCACTTGAGCAAAAAGTCGCAGTGAAGCGTCCCGGATAACTGAATTTTCCGGGCCCAATGGGCCCCTTATATATCGCTCCGGCGCGACCCCCACCCCGCTACGCGAAGCGGTTTTCCCGCCGCTTGCTGGTAAAAAAGAGGGCGCAGCCGTTTTCCGGCGCGTTTCCGGCGAAGGGACAGGACTGTGTGTACTCGGGGCAAAAAGGGGTCCCTCCAATTTACTTTAGCTTAAATTTATTTTGGATTAATTGATTTTTGTATTACGTTCTAAAATTAGAAAAAGGATAAAATAGGTGCTACGTACAACAAGTGACTGTGGCCGGACGCGTCTAAGGAACGCAAATACACGCAAGCGCCATATGCAGTCTTACTCGCGTCTGAAAACGGGTGAATCTCTAAAGATTTCGGAAGCGAGAAAGAGACATGGCGTGGAACACTGAAAGACCCTACTTGAGAGAGCTTGTTCACGAAGCTACTACATGAAGATGAAATGTCTTGGGGCAAAGGGTCGTCCCATGCCGCTTCATCCCGCCAAAGCTGCTGGATAAACTTTTTTGCGACGACGATACAGGGCCCTAAAAGTCCTAGGGGATCGAAAATTTTCGCAATGGCAGAGAGAGCCATGCGTTTTGTGGTGACCTTGGGATAATCTGCAACATTGACGCGGTATGTCAACTGATCACTGGAACCTGACCATGATAACCCTAGCGTTTAGTAAGATTCATTTTCACCCAACTCAACAATTTGACAATCAGTATCCTCCCCGCGGCTGACAATCTGCTGAAGGATTGCAGGCTCATTGAAAAACCACTTTCTCAGAGGAAAACCGGCCGATGCCAGCACTTCCAACGAAGGGATGAATTCTGAACCAAAGAATAATAGATATCAGGTCGTCTTGGATTGTGGGTCCAATTCTGTGGAGCTCGTTGATTGAAACCCCTGTGGACGAGCAAGCGGAACCATCGAAAACAACTCTGTACTTGGTGGTCAAGCTATCTTCCTTGAGCACACCATGGTGGGGTAAAAAAAACGAGTACTTGGGTTGAGAGGCGTCACAGACCTTCGTCATGTGACCTAATCTTTTATACTTTTCCATGAACTCGACGTGGTGCTTTTTTATTGTTTCGTTGCGCTGAAACTTGCGCTCCAGGGAAAGAACCGTCGCTCGGCACGACCTTTCAAGTCGCCCAAGGATTCCAAAGGTCCCTTAATTGGAAGGGAAACGACAAATATGCCCTCTACGTTTTTCTGAATGGTTTCTTTGAAGAATTTTTCGCACGCTTTTTCCTCGGCGGAAAACCTTTCAATCCGATCACACTTCTCTATTTCCCAGAATTTCAACAATTAATCTGAAAGAACCTGATTCGTTCCAGTCAGAGAGGCATAGCAGGAAACCGAACTGAACTTAAATTGCCCGCCGCGCGGTAGCCTGCCAGAAACTGAGTAACCGTAGTCACTATTGTGGAGGTAGGGGATTTCGAAATCACTGGGTCGTAGAAGGTTCCAAAACAGGTCAAGTCCGATGATCATATCGATTTTTCGAGGCTTATGAAACTCGGGGTCTGCCAGAAATACGCCTTCCGGGATGCTGATAGACTTGAGATCAAGGGGTTCGGTCGGAAGGTTTGAGGTTACTTCCTTTACAACATAGAATTTCAGGTCCGAACTTCGACTCGTACATTTGGACACCACAGTGGCCCTGGTCGAGTTCAAAATGGAAGATTTCGCCAGACTGACTCCAGAAAGATTGACATGTACAGGGGACAATGCCAAATTGAGTCTTTCACACATACTTAGGGATATGAAATGTGATTGGGCAGCGCAATCGAGTAACACTCGGCAGTCAAGGGGGTTGCCATTTTTCTCGGAGACTCGCACCACAGCCGTGAGAAGGACATGAGATGCACCGGTGGCCTTACTTTGAGTCTCTGCACAAGAGACAGTGTCTGGGGGAATCATGGTGCTTGCGCACGAAACCTTGTCCGTAGAATCGAGTTTTTTAGCATCGTCATCAGTGACTTTGCTCCATTTCGATCCTTCAATATGAAGAAGGGTGTTGTGAGGCTTGCTGCACTTGCGGCAAGTTTGACCTTGACAGGTAGAAGACATGTGACCTGTACGAAAACAATTGAGGCACCTTTTGTGCTTTTTTATTTTTCCAATGCGAGATGTGGGAGTAAGATCGATGAATGTCTTACACTGAAAAATGAAATGCTGTCCTCCACAGATGGGACAAGCAGGTTGCTCAGTGGACGCATGCGCAAAGTTATTGCCCTTGCCTTTCGAGAACTTTTCAGGACGGGACTTAGATTTGAGTTGGTCATTCGTTTCTTGGATTTGTCTGTCAGTTTTTTCTAAAAGCTAGCATTGCCTCTCGATAAAATCTAACAACTCTTCTACTTGAGGAAAATCGTCTTGGTCGACTCGAAATTTTTCCCAATCTGTCCCCGTCTTCACGTCAAATTTATCAGTTACAAGAAAAATTAATAGGCTTCCCCAGCTGTCAACGTCTTGTTCGAGGGCCTTAAGAGCACGTAGGTGACCTTGTACCGTGTTAAGGAGATCGCGGAGGGAGGAAAAACTTTGTTTTGGCATTCTCGCGCATTCTACAATGCCGCGAATGTGATTATGCACCATCAAGGGTTTGTTTTGGTACCTCTTCTCGAGCAATTGCCAGGCAGCAGCGTAATTGGAGGCAGAAATCTCCAAACCCTGAATTACCTTAGCGGCATTTCCGGTCAGGGCTCCACTGAGGTACTGGAATTTTTGCACGGCACTTATGCCGTCGTTGGAATGTATGACCGCTTTGAAAGTGTCATAGAACAACAACCATTTGTCGTAAGACCCGTTAAATTCGGGAAGTTTGAGGGTGGGAAGTTTAACGCGGGTAAACTGGTCCCGGATCGAGCCACTTACGAAGCCTTGAGCCGATAAAACCTGTGAGGGATAGTTTGTCTGCGAGGCGATTCCGAACGGAGGGCCCTGGTATTGCTCAAGTATCGCTTTTGCTCGACCAATTGCCTCAAAATAGGAATTGTCAAATTCCTCGCGATTTTTCAGCTCCGCAGAGAGCTCCTCTTCCGTCACAAGTTGTTCTATCTGGGCTTGATAATTTTCAAAATCTGATAACACCCCTTCAAGCTTCGTCAATCGTTGCTCCAAATTCAGGATTTGAGTTCTTTTCAATGGAGACGCTTCTATCCCCTCCCCACCCTGAATTTGGGCTTCGAGCAATTTGACGAAGGTTATAAAGGTGGTTACACGCGTTTCAACTTAACCGCGCATGAGCTTATAGTAAGATAGGTCATGCGCCATTTCGCAAAATATTCAACAAAATCTCTTCAAATGTACCAATTGTTAACTAAAACAATATATTAACGCTTAACGACGATAATTTAAAAGTAAAATTAATCGACAGCTAGTAAATGCTACTTGTCAATATAGTTGGAAAATGTTTAACAAAGTGAGAAAAATTATCTCCGAATAATTAATATATTATTTTGACGCTTATCTCAACAAACCCACGACGAAGCGAAACTTAAAACAAAAAATTGATGACTCTCATTGTTTAACTGTGGGCCGTTACGAATTGTGATAAAAATAAATGTCGTTTGGTTTTCAGTTCAGCTAATAAAACCTAAGAATTTTTCAAAATGTGTTCACAATACTGAAAGCGAATAAGAAACACGGATACAAATATATTTGAAATCAATTTACATTATATTAATAAATTATATTATAACAATTATACAAATAAATTTTAATTTTAAAACTTATAAATGTTTGAAAGTTACACAATAATCAGATAATGTACTACATTAGTACAATACAATGATAAGGTACAAGTGTACGAATAAATTCAATACCAAGTTCAATTTCAAAAACAATCCAACTAGTTGGTTCGTTTTAACTGGAGTTGGTACTCAAAAACGACGCAACTGGTTAGGTCGTTTTAGCTCGAATGAGATTTGGAAAACACTTCAACTAGTTAGGCCGGTTTCACTTGTCAGATTTGTGAAGTTATGTTAGGTCTGGTTCTCCAGAACCATAACAAAAAATTTCACAACTACATTTTTCAAAAATGCATGCACATTCCCTTCAACAAATGATTGCTCATTAATTGTGGGGGTAATCGACACTTATGATAATAAATTAACGATGATTCTTACTCAAACCATCGAGGAATATTCATAATTATACCATAAGGTCCCAAAATTCTCACGAAAATTAGCGGGAATAATTAATTCCACAATACGGGTTGTAGATTTTTACTGAATCCACGAGAAATACTTCACAAAAATCATGTAACTGCTTAGTAGTAAACGTGGTGATTTGTTAAAATGATTTCAATTTTCGAGCGCGAAAAAGGAGTACAAATTGCACTTGGTTGAGACGGAGAATTTTCAGAAAAAAAAAACACCACTAACTATGGGGAACAGGGTAACCTCAATCTCGGAGTACGCGCGAAGAAGAAAAAATAATAACAAATTAACACGTTAAAAACACTGATGCAGATATGTAAAAATGCGGGGTTATTTTTCGCTTAGGAAATTAAGGATGGGTTGAAGGGAAGACTTAGCTCGTAACTCGTTGCAGATGAACTTTGTTGATCCTTTTCAACAACCACTATCCTTGATTTTCGTCAATTTTCCATTTGCCTTGTAATTGGTTGGGTTGCAGGCCGGAACGTGTCGTATTTCAATGGCCGAAAAACGTGTAGTTTTCAAGGCAAAAATATGGCTATTTTTAAAGGCCAGTTACGAAAATATCCGGTTCGAATGACCATTTGTTGAGAAGTGGACTGTATGGTGATGTGCTCATGTACTTGGGAACACCGATTATTTAAATAACTTTGGATTCATTATTTTCACTTTCAGTGGGTACAAAAATGGGCGAGCGTGAAGTTTTACTTGCTTACGCGTCCGCGGTTGGGAAGAAAGTGGAGTGTCGGCACATCCGACTACAGCGCCAGAGCCACTTGCGCGGCTCTCGCGGCCCAACATGGCGACGCGCCCGGGGCGCGAACCTCGGACACTCAACATGTGTGCTAACTGAAAACTCGAATTAGCACACATTCATAGAATCAACCGCGCGATAACGAAACTCGCATGTACATATTTAGTGCTAATTTAGTACTTTCGAAACGATGACCCGAAACAAATAAGCATTACATTAGCACGGAGCTAGCACTTGTGTGATAGCTTAGTGTTTAAGTTAACGCACATTATCTCCGATGACGTGACAGAACTTGAGTAGTAAATGAGCACCTATTTAGTTCTAATTTAACAATTGAATGTGTGCTAATTCGAGATTTCAATTAGCACACACATGAGTTAATCCTGGAAAAAAACCATACTTCACCAGCAAGAAATAGTTTCATGGTTATCACTAATTTGCACTAAATACAAGATGCAAGATTTCAAAGATTACCGGTAGCTAAATTTTAGTGTGCTCACTCGCACTTTAAGTTTGCACACATGACGGTTATAAAAAGAGAAACGGAGTTATAAATTTTTGACTATCGTCCGAAATTAACACTTCATGTGTGCTAATTTAGTATTCTAGTTCCATCGCATCATCGGATATAATGTGCGTTAACTTATACACTAACTCAGCACACAAGTGATAGCTCTGTGCTAATGTAATACTAATTCGTTGTGGGTCGTCGTTTCGAAAGTACTAAATTAGCCCTGAATATGCACATGCGAATTCCGTTCTCGCGCAGTCGATTCTATGTATGTGTGCTAATTCAAGATTTGAGTAAGCACACACAGGAATCAATCCTGAAAGAAAAAAACGATACTTTACCGGTATTAAATAGTTTTATGGTCGTCACTAATTAGCATTAAGTACGAGATGCAAGATTTTTGAAGATTACGAGTAGTTCGATGCAAGTGTTAAGCTCCGAAATTAGCACTAGATGTGTGCTAATTTAGTACTCTAGTTTCATGACGTCATCGGTGATAATGTGCGTTAACGTAAACACTAAGTCAGCACACACGTGCTAGCTCTGTGCTAATGTAATACTAGTTAGTTTTGGGTCCTCGTTTTTGAAGTACTAAATTAGCACTAAATATGTACATGCGAATTTCGTTCTAGCGCGGTCGATTCTATGTATGTGTGCTAAGTCAAGATTCAAGTTAGCACACACATGAGTCAATCCTGGAGCAAAACAATACCATACTGGTAATAAATAGTTTTATGGTTGTCACTAATTAGCACTAAAGATTTTCAAAGATTACGGGTAGTTCGATGCTAGTGTGCTCACTCGCACCTTAAGCTAGCACACATGAGGGTTATAAAAAAGAAAATGGAGTTA
>JAPYZK010004511.1:0-18744 GCA_030522785.1 Platygaster equestris
ACATCCATAGACATTCCATAGATTTGACCTGGTTTGACGTAAAAGAGACAGAAATTCCCATTAATATCCCACAGGAACGTATGGATATGACAGCAATATTATCTGATATTGTCGTATGAAACTTCGATTCCACACTAATTTACTTTGAAATGCCATAGATAACCATAGACATTGAACAGATTTGATCCAGTTTCACATAAAAAAGACATGCATCCCCACTTATATTCCACAGACATCCCAAGGAGACGTATGAATATGAGAACAATATTTTTTTTTTACCACATGTGTATGTTTTTCGCGTCTTTTAATACCTGCGGAGCGGTCCTAAAGCTCCGTTTTGGGAGCGATGCTTGCGCTGCAGCGGGACAAAAACCCTACTTTTGAGCCCTAGGGCAAAAAACCATACTTTTTTGGATTAAAAATTACGGATTAAAAGTAGGTATGTTTTTTCTCCCTCGTCGCAAGCATTGCTCGAAGAACAGAACTTTAGGACCGCTCCTCCAGGTATTAAAATAACGCTCAAAACATACACTTGTGCATGGTGAAAAATATCGTTCGTACCAAGGGACAGAAGTTGGACTTTTCGACGAGATCGATGTAAGTATTGGCGGCCACTGGTATACCATCAATACGTCGATCTCGTCAAAAAGTCCAACTTCTGCCCCTTCGTGCGAAATATACTATTACATCCCTGTAAATTTTCTTGAATTTCAATCAAGTCATCGACTGCAATATCTAAATCTTTAAAGAATGCTGAAAAAACACTCATTCTGTATCACGTCTCTTATAATCCACAGTAAATTTTCTAAAAATTACACATTTCTCTCTCTATAGCAAAGCGGACTCTCTCAATTAATGAGACTATATAAAACTCTGGGATAATTATCTGAAGAAACGCCTCTAACATATATACATAATCGTGCATTATATCTCTCACTCCACTCACTTGAAAACTCATTGAAATAATGACCCTTTCACGGTCGAGTTTTTGCATAAAATGATGTTGAGCAGAGCGACTCGACAAAGAACATCTCAACTTGGCTCCAAAAATACACCGCTATATGTACGTGCTAAAAAAATGAGTCTGCTCCGATGACTAAAGAAGAAGAGCCAGAGTTACGCCCGACTTGAGAATAACATTCGCACATTTATGAAACGACGTATACACGAGGCTTTTGCGTATTTATACATAATTTTTTTTCTTACGATATTTATTCCGTAAATATTCATGTCAACGAATAGATTGATAATGTTTTTGAAAATTTTCAATCTATTTTTTAGATTCCCGAATTATGTGTATTTTAAGTCAGGAAATATTTATTTTGAGATATGATTTGTTTGTGGCCCTTTTCAGTGGCAACATTTTCATTTGTAAAACTGAAATTGTTGAAACTTATGTTTCTCCGAATTTCCGAGTTTTTATCCTGGAATTTTTTAAATAAAAAAAAAGCGAATAATGACTGGGACAATACTAAGCGATTTCCAGTTGTTGACTAGGAAGAAACTGGATCGAAAACCGTTCAAATTATGGCCAATTATCAAGTTTAGCTCTATCATCAACAATATCAATGAATGTCAATGAATTTTTCAATATTTCATGAATTATCCCTAGGGCCAGATTGGGTCAGGGGACGTGTTGTGACTCTATCTGACTCGCGGATAATACCCCCTTTAATCTGTATGCGTCTTTGTGGACTCGAAATTGAATTCTTCGTCGAGTTTTCGATAATTCACGGAGAGTTGAGGAGGTTGTCTCTAATCACGAGTGAAATAAAAAATTGTCTCAGATTAATGAGGGTTATTAGGGTCAGCGGAATTCTAAAATTTTGACGAAGCTTCACATACATCTTATAAATAATTTCACGCTTATTCAGAAAAAGTGTCCGACATGAAATTGTTCCGATAACTTCGGAAAAGTCGAACGATGAAAAAGAAAAATCCATGATAAGACATGCTCCAGCGGCTGCAAGCCATTATGAAAACCACACAAGTCGATAAGAGTCAAATTGACTTGCACTTTTATTCCCGATTCCCGGCACGGGTACTAGTAGTAGTTGCCGGCTTTAAGCGCTCGGCTTTAACAACTTTTACTTTCACTGTTAAGGAAACGCATTGCCGTTACGGCAGGATAACTCCGCAGTGGTCCAATTACCACGTGGTAATTAATAATTTCGAAAGCCAAAGGTCCGTGCGATTGTTCGCCGTGTCGAACCGCAAATTGGACGTGCCCGTGATTTATCGATCGTAATTTTACTATAAATACCGTTTGACAAAATATATTATCGTAGGGCATAAATTAAGATAAGCCGATAAAGCAAAGCATACCGCGCGAAAAACCGGCAAAAGTTCATTTTATTATTATCGGTGACGTCGATTTATTTCAATGGACGGAGTTCAGGTCGAGAGAAAGGGATTTTCAATTAAATGTTTGCATAGCTGGTTTTTTTTTTTTTTCACGGTTTTTCTCGGCTTTTTCAAAAAAGTGATCTCAGAAATGTTTCAATCTTGAAAAATCGAACTGGAAGAAACTGGGCGCAGAAAAAAGAATTATTAGTAAGTTTTGATCGATAGCTCTCAAAAAAATTTGCGCAACTGGTGACAAATTTAGTATTTTTTATGTACTGAAAACTGGAAAACGCTTGAATTCCGTTTGAATTTGAGGTATACGTAATGTTTTTTGAATTACTGACATTTTCCGAAATCTCAAAATTGTCAAAATTCTGCAAATTTGGAATATTTTGAATTTTTCAAAATTTCTCACTTCTTTGGGAAGATTATAATTTTTTGATTTTTTTTATGTTTCGATATTTCCGAATTCTTCAAAATTCTCAAAATTTTCCAAATTGATTCATTTTCTTATGTGTATAAACAATGAAAACGAACACTGAAAAACGCATGAATTTCGTCCTTGTAGGTAGAATTTGGGACATACAGAATATTTATTGTATTTCTAAAATTTTCCAAAATCTCAAAATTGTCCAAATTTTGGAAAATTTCAAAATATTTTGAATTTTTTTTAATTTATTTTTAACTTCCTTAAAATGTTAATAATTTTCTAATTTTTCTGATGTTTCGATATTTCCGAACTCTTTGAAATTCTCAAATGTTTTGAAATTAACGAATTTGAAATCTCAATACTTTCGAAATGTTCAATAAAATCTTTAAAATTTTCGAAATTTACAGCAAATTTTACATTTTTTTAATATTGAATACATGAAAGAACGTTTGCAACAACTTCAACTTGATCAGGAACTTTCAATACTTAAAAAAATGCACACAACTTTCGAATTCTTCAAAAATTGTATTATGGTAAATTCAGTCGATTTAGGAATCGTTTTTTTTTTAGAAAACCGTGAAAAATGAATTATCTCCGGTTTTTTCGATGCTGCCAGGGTAGACAAAGACTAGTTTAACCAGTAGAATTTCAGCATTATAATATTATTATTATTTTTATTATTTTTCGAGTGGTGTACTATTCTATTTTCCAACGACACTTGATATTAGTTGTCGGCAAGTTATCTTCTCGAAGTAATGCTCGTGCTCATTTTTCCTCGCAATCGATGAAGTACTCGACATTTTTCTCCTTATTCGATACTGCAAGTGCAGAAAATGAAGATTTCTACATATTTAAAAAAAAATCATTGGACTCTGGGACCTCTGGGATACTTTTTCGGGTGGAAAAGCGCCATTATTTTGTTTATAAATATTGTGTAATCATCTGTGGTCTTTTAGGACTACGAATTATGAATTTATGAATATGATTCGAAATTTAGATTCAAAAATCTATGTTTTATGTAAATCAAATTGGATGATTTAAAAATTTTGGAACTGGGAAATTGACTCATATAGAATGAGAAGTTTATTTCGTCAAGTTTGAATGTTTTGGTGGAATTTAGATGTTTTCAAGGACTTTTTCTATCCCTCGACACACAGATGTCCATTGTTGAAATAAAAGAAAAACAAGTGATCAAATTGCTTGGCAGCTTTGAATTTCGGGCATACATTTTTTTTTTATTCGTTGATTTTTTCGATTAATTCGTCTAATGTTGATGAAAAAATTAGTTTTCAATCGTCAAAATCGAAGATGATTCCCACAAATTTTATACTCATAAGTTGATGTTAGAAAATTGTTTCATTTTATAGATTTGTCTGAATGTGCTCTCCCTTGTTAATTTTGCCGAATAAATTCGGTTGTTTTCGAAAATTTTCATCCATCTTTCAAAGTTCCCTACAATAAATTTATGCATTTTCAGTCATTTGCTGATAAATAAGTAATATACCGTACTCGTATATTATGATGTTGAAAAGAAGCCCAATCTGATAATTAATCATTACACGGAGAAAACATTACGGATGCCTCAACCATATAAATAATAACATCATTTGCGCCAATCATACGTATATATGGTTTGTACAACTATATCTATGGTTGTACAAACTACAGATGTTGGCGCAAATGTTACTATTTATGTGGTTGATTGAGGCAGCCATACTGTTTTCTCCGTGTAGATGCAAGTATGCGAAGTTTAGAAAACGTCTGACAATAAAATGCCATCTACAGTTGCCGCATGTTTTGATGAGTTGGTAATGGTAATTATTGTTCGTTCATGTAAACATTGTAAAGGTTGGAAAGTTTCTGAACAACGCGATCGCGACGACGGTGCACTTATCCCGCGTGCGTCGACGTCGCGTATCGAGCGGCCCGTGACGTCATTCGATCCTCCAGTGACGTCACTGCAGCGCCGCTCGTGGAGATCTCGTCATTTTCGCACTGACAATGGGGACATTGGCAGAAAACGATTATCAGTCGGAAAAATTTCAATTTTTCAATGATATAGTGTATCAAAAATTTTCAAGTTACTATATTTGCCGAAAATGATCATTAATTACTTTTTGCTTCACACGATTCAGTTCCGAAATGATGAACTTACTTGTTTCACAACGAAAAACATAGAGATTCAAAGTCCTCGACATTCGTATTTGGACATTTCTTTCTCGCTGATAAGGTGCATTTTCCGAGTGTCAAAAAATGGAAAATTTCAAGTTCCAAAGTCTGTCATCATTTGATTGATAGGAAATCGTTCGCCAGTGATCGTTTTTTTTCCCTTTTTTCGATAATTTCTTCTTCAGTCTGAACAAAGTAGCAGGGGGTTTGAAAGGGGTTGAAAGGGGTTGAAAGGGGTAAGGGCGCACGTAGCGCTGATAAGGGCAAGCATCTGCAGCGCTGCCAACCCTCCAAGTCCCTGGGGACCATTGATCTGACATTCCAGTCGTGACGTCACGACTGGAAAACGGGTCAGACGTCACGAAAAAAATGTCCGCCTTTCCACGTCCTGGCAGCGAACGCGGCAAATCAGCGCGTCAAGGATTTTCCTTCGCGATTTTTCCGATTTACACTGATTCTCGATTGATTCACGAACTTTGACGAAATGATCCTTTTTTCAAATTTGTCTTTCACTCATATTGGTCCAATCATCGTAAACGACTTTTTGAGACATTAAATCTCCAGAATTCGGAATTCTACAAATTTTGACAAATTTAGCACATTGCAAGAAAATATGTAATTTTGAAAAAAATAGTAAAACAGTACTGATTTTCACGAGTGTCAAAGTTTTCAAGATATTTTATAATGTAAGTTTAACATTTTCAAAAAATTTGTGAATTTTCAGAGTTTGGAGGATTTCGAGAATTCTAAAAGTTTTCAAAAGTTTAACAATTTTTTGAATTTCAAAAATTTTGAAAATTTCCAAATTTTGAAAAGTTTCAAAAAATTCTGAAAATTCCCAATATTTTCGTGATTCTTGAAATTACGAAAATTTTACGACTTCTTAACATTTCGAAAAACTTGATAATTTTGAATATTCTTAGCATTTCAAGATTTTTAACAATTTCGGAAATTTCCGAAGTTTGGAGTATTTTGAAGATTTCGGAAGTTACTTGAGTTTTGAAAATTTAAAGAATTTTTAAATTTTCGTGAATTTCGGAGATTTGTGAAAGTTTCAAAAATTCTGAAAATTTTCAATATTTTCACGATTATTAAAATTGCGAAAATTTCGCGAATTCTTCGCGTTTCGAGAAACTTGCGAATTTGGAACATTTCAAGATTTTTGATAATTTAGAGAATTTTGCAAGTTTACCGTATTTTGTCAATTTACAGAATTCCAAACATTTTACAAATTTTAGAGATTTGAAAAAGTTTCGAAAATCTGGAGAATGAAAGCAGTTTTCGTAATTATTTAAATCGGAAAATTTTCACGTATTTCCAAAATCTCTAGAAACTTTGGTTTAGTTGGAACATTTTTAACATATTTCAAGATTTTCGACTATTTTGATGAATTTTAAAGTTTAGAGGATTTAAAGAATTTTCAAACCTTTCGGAATTTTCAAGATTTTCAGAATTTTGCAAATTTTGGAAATTTCAGAGATTGTAGAAAGTTTCCAAAATTCTAAAAGTTACAATACTTCCATAATTACTCAAATTCCGAAAATTTTCGGAATTTCTAAAACTTTGAGAAACTTGATAATTTAGAACATTATTAACATATCAAGATTTTCAACAATTTAGCGAATTTTCAAAGTTTGGATTATTTTAAGAATTACAAAAGTCTAAAGAATTTCGAACAGTTCAAAATTTTTGAAAATTCTGGAAATTCCAGAGACTTGAAAAAGTTTTGAAAATTCTGGGAATATAAAACTTGACTTTTTGAACTTGTTGAATTAATATCAAGTAAAAATCACATTAGCCCCCCCCCTCCCCCGCCCCCCCCCCCCCCGCACCCCCAGCTCACCGCACCGCCCACGACGACTCCCCTCTCCCCGCCGGCGGGGACCTTTCTCCCTTCACGAAAGTTTGATTTCAAATTCCGATTCACCATTAAATGACACGTGACGAAAGCATTCTGTCCAGATGACGGGCTCGAATGGGCAGTAACTTTCAGTAGTATAAATCAACGTTTAGGGAAACAGTGGTCTGGAAGCGATAGCTGTTTTCCTACCACGGCGCTGCAATTTGACTAATGATCACTTAGTTCACTCGAGCTTTTTACGTCGGAGATAAGTTTCTCTCGTTTATAAAGTGGCGTATCTTACGCTTATCACCACGTTTTTTGGAGTGCAATATGGCACGACTTGACCGAGCGAGCTTAGCAACTTTTCCGAGTTTCTAAAGTGCGCGGCGGAAAATGGCTTTGGGCTGTTTTCAATTTTTATGAGGATTATGCACTTCGAGGTAGGAAGTTACTGGTAGAAATGATGCGCTTATGAATAAGATTTTTATAGATCGGAAGTATGTGACACTTGGGATATATGATTTCAATTTTTTGAATGTGGGAGTTTTTCGGTTCACATTTTTGATCGATGCGTTTGGGTTCTGAAATTAGATTGATAAGAATTTTCAAATTGCGATTTTTTGTGTGATCGAATATTTTTAAACTACGTATTATTTTGTCGGATTTTCGAAGTTTGTAATCCTAAGTTGTACTCAAATCTGCGAATTTTGGAAATATGAAATTTTTATCCATGGAAATTTTTTGAACACGGAATATGTTCATAAAATTTCAATCTCCACATTTTTCATCCGAAAATCTTCAAATTTTGGAAACAATGTCACGATACTCAAAGTTGATAAATTTTTTAATTCAATATTCCGATTTTTGGGGGGTTTATTTAGAGACAATGAAAATGCGGAGAAATCAAAAAATTATCATCACTATTTTCTGCTCAAATCTCCGTCACACGACGAGGAGAAGCCTTAATTCCTGGAAAATAATTGAAAAATTCTTAAGAGCTGATTGCGCATTTTTTCGCTGTGTTCTGTCTTCTGGAGACGTTCGAAATTTTCGTGCTTGAAACGACTAGCAGTTTTTGTAATTGCAATTTCGAGTGTCCTTATAAATTACACAATGAAATTCATTGTCGATTAAAACTTTTAACTGCGCTTTTTTGTATGGATTATGCAAATTTTTATCAGTTATTACATTTCTTAGGAAATTTTTTTTTCTCATTTTTCATTTAGAGGACGTCTTAAGGAACTTTTTGGAAATCCGAAATTTTGGTAACATGACTGAAAATTCTGAAAAGATTCTAAGAATTATCCAGGATTTTCGAAGTATTGATAATTTTTCGAAAAATCGTTCGTAATTGTGAACAAGAATGTAGTGAATTTTAGGAGTAATGATGAATTTTTCGAAATAGCCGAATTTTAATTTTTTGAGAACTTTCGGGGGTGATAATTAATTTTCGAAAATGATTCTATTGATATGAGACAATATATTGCCGCTTTCGAGAAATCTGACAATTTTTTGCCTTTTTTTATATGCACTCGTATAATATTGAGTAATTTCAGAAATACTTGTAACTTTTTCGGAATTCGTTCCAATTTCACACATTTTCTGTGAATTTTCGACGATTGTTGAATATTTTGAAAAATCACACAATTTCCGATGATTTTCAACATTTTCATAAATTTCAAAAATATTGAAGAATTACTGAAAGTGGGCGGAAGACGAAATGAATTCGAAGTATTGGATCTTAAAAATTTTTATAACATTTCTCGGAATTTAGAAAATCAAAAAATCAGTATTCTCAATAAAATTCTGTATACGTATATTTTTTTAATTATTCTGTATATTCTTTGTAATTCTGTATATTATTTCATTTACTTACTCATATATTGTTTTTTTGAATTCGTTCTGTCTATATTTTTCTCAATTCTGCATATTATTTCGAGTAAAATTCTGTATACATACATATATTTTCAATTGTTCTGTATATTATTTCATTTATTTATTGTGATATTGTTACATAAAATTCATTCCATACATATTTTCCTCAATTCTGTAATGTTTTGAATTGAAGTTTTGTAATTATATTCATTAAAATTATGTCTGCTCTTGCAAGAAAGTTCGCAGACTCCGGTAACTTGCTCAAACCCTTTCCTGAAATAATTCATTTCACTGACAAAGCAAAAACCCGAAATTTTCGGAAAAAAAAGTAGCCAAAAAAGTAGCCCTGGCCTGAACCCCCCATTACTCACAAGCCCCACAAAGCTCGAAAAAAAACCTCCCACGTCGATCCTGCCCCCGAGGGAACTGAATAATGCACCGCGCAAAACCGAGTACACTCGTCTTCGTCCGGGGATACACGTGTGCGCCACCCCCGACTCCCCCCACCCCCGCATACACACGAAATTGAGGCGTTAGGGAGAAAAAAAAGCGCGCTGCAGCCCCCAGATAAGGCTTATCAGGTGCGCTCGTCGTTTATGGCCGGGGGGTGTCGTCGTATACAAGGGGTGAAAGTTGGTTCCAGGGGCTTAAGAATCTCTGATTCTCAAATTTCACGATTAAAATCGAGTATTCGAATGACGAGTGAATCTTTGCTTGGTTCATAATCTCGGAATTGCTGATATTCGGCCAGCCCCACCTCCGCCCCCCGAAAAAAAAAAGCGCGCAGCCCCCAGATAAGGCTTATCGGGGGCGCTAGCTTCTTAGGGTCCCGGGGTGAAATCAAAGGGGTGAAGGGCGCATAGGGCGCATCGGCGAAACGGAAACTGCGTCGCTCTGAAGATGGGGCCAAATTTTGCCACCCCCCTCCAGCCCCTTTATTCTCGTTTTCCACCCCCCGGAGTTTCCTCTCGTTATCCGCGTCGCACTTGTGCATTTTCGCATCTTTCGCATCTCCGTTTCGCCACCCTTTATCGATTCTCCACCTCCAGGGGAATCGTTGCCAGCGTACAACACCGGTCGGCCGCGACTCAGTGGCTGCCCGGCCACCACGCCGGCACTGCGCTTGTGCTTCGTGCGCGTTTTTTCGACTCTCGCGCATTTTCAACATTTTTAAAGGACGTTTTTTCACTTTGTGCAATTTTAAGATTTGGTAAGTGGGATTTTGTAGGCATTTTTTGGGGGCAATTGTTTCTGTAGGGAGGGTGGAAATTCGGGCCTGGAGTACGTTTTTTCGTGGCAAAATTCACGGATGGCAATTTTTGCCTTGGAACTGGGGTTATTTTATTTTTTGAGGACGCTGGAGTTTTGTTAGCGTTTTTTATGCGTTTTCAGATTCGAGTTTGGACTGAGAGGATTTTAATTTTTGAAACTTTTGTGGATTGTAAATTTTTTTTTCGAGTCTTGAATTGATAAACTGTGAAAATTGCCCATTTTTTGGATACAGAATATTTGTTATTTTAATGTAGAGATATATTTGTGTGCATATAATTTTGTCATGATTTTGAAGTAACATAACTTGATAAGACTTTTTTGGTCGAATTTTCGAGTAATATGTGACGATTTTTTCAATAACTCAACATCATTGTGAGATCTTCGAAATTTCCAATGATTGTCCAGAATGTTCATAAGTTTGAGACAATTTTTGACGATTTGAAAGACCGAAGTTTTCGATGATTTAGCGAAATTTCAAAGTTTTGAATGATTTAAAAAATTTTGAAAATCATTTTTACACTTAAAAAATTTTGGTCAACTGAAAAACTTTTTTTTAATTTGAATTGATAAAACTGAAATATTGCTGATTGTCTTTAATTTGTGATATTTATTATTATATAATGAATAAAAATTTTATGTGAACATTAAATTTTGTCATGATTCTGAATTAATATAAACTAATATAGTCTGATTTGACTTTGGTTGTTGAATCCCTAACAATTATATGATGATTTTTGGGATGATTGAAAATCATTTAGATCTTTGGAATTCCCAATGATTATACAGGATTTTTATAACGTTGGTGAAATTTCAGACAATTCTAAAAAATCCAAGTTTTCGATGATTTACAGAAATGTCAAATGATTTTTTCAAATTAGGAAATTACTTTTTCACGTGTAAAAACTTTGTGGATTGTAAAAAATTTTTTTCAAATACGGAAGAATTTATAACATGCAAAAATTGCTCATTTTGTATGAAAAACAATAATAAATTTGCGATTTGTGGAATTTTCGAGAATTTCATCAAACTTTTTTAATACATTCACAGTTTTTGGAGCGGAACCTTCATAAAACTCACAAAACCTTTAGAATTTTCCGAATGTTTGAAAAATGTTTGTGGATTAGCTAAATCGTTTACTCGGGTTTTATGAGAATCTCAGAAAAATGTTATAGGGTTCTGTGGACTTTAAGAATTTTCTAGAATTTTCCAAATTTTCCAAAATTTGAAGACAATTTTCGAAAATTCATTCATAACTTCGAAAAATCTTCGCATGTTTTGCAAAGTCAAATAATGTCTAAGGTTATCAAATAGATGTTTGTTCGAGAAGTTTACTCAAAATTTCTTAAGATGTTCGGAAATTTTTCTAACCCCTTTCAAATCAGACGAATATTTTGAATATTTTTCGATTACTTTTTATCAGTGCTCGTAAAATTGAAAGAATATAAATGCAGTCACTTCTCGAAAATATTAATATTCCTAAATATACCGGAACGAAATAAAAAATTTTACCGTACATTTCAAGAAATTATTTGCCCGGTCCAAAAATTGTGCAATTCTGCAACTCCCAAAAATTTCCATTCATGAAATTCTCAAAATCAAAACTTTGAACATTCAAAATTCCGGAAAAAGCTGCATACATTTTCTGTGTAGCATATTGTAAAAAATACGCAATACTCAAAACATGAGAACCGTAGAGAAAAAGTGTCACATCTCGGTTTTCGAAAATGTGCTAAATTGAGGACCGAAAAATTGCCAATCACGTCCGCATTCAGATTCACATTGCGAGAAAGGAAAAAAATCGTTACGCGCACTTTTCCTTGGTTCCGGATGCTGGAATTGAATGATTTCTGCAGGCTCGTTGGGAAATTCGATGCGACGATATGAAAAGCGTGTCGTGCATTGAATCGGAATTTAGTTTCTTCAAAGGGAATTGGTTTGCGTAGGGGAAGAAATGGATGGATGATGGTGTACTATAACGCAAATTGTGTCAGACGTATTCCTCGGTGTGCTATAATGGCGCGCCTGGAATTTATAAGCTCTCTCGGTATTCTCCAACTCTGATATGCCGCATACTTCTCCCGTGTCCCGAGAACGTTTCAGATCCTCGAGCGTCCGCGAGAGATTGAGAGATGCATGCGCTTTTGTCTCTGACGAATTTCTCGTTCTCATTTCCGTACGATCCTTATATTATGTGCCATTAATAGCTATTACATCTCTTCAAGAGTTTGATTGAGGAATAACGAGTATAATTCGCGAAGAAGGAGAAAGTTTCTAAATGTAATAATGGGCATTGTTTGTTGTGATTCTTGAGAATTATTTATTATTTATTATGTTTTTCTGAGCTTCGCAATTTCATCGATTTTCGAGTTGAAGTACAATAATTAATTTGATTATTTGTATCACCATTTTTGAAGTTTACAAATTCTCGAGAATTTCGAAATTTTTCATCACTCTGACGTTACGAACATTAGAAGAATAAAATTTTCGAGATTCAAAAAATTTTGAAGAATTGTGGGAATCATGAAAAATTTTGAAACTTCATCAATATTGTGACTTTCGTAGATTTTGACACTTCCGGAAATTTTTAAAAACATGGGAATTTTCCAAACTCTGAAGAATTTGCGATTTCGAAGAATTTCATAACTCACATTATTTAACATGAACATGATAAACACAAGTTCATTGTGTTTTTATTGCACACGAATTTTGACTTTTTGCATTGCTCTTAGTTTTCTATATTTTCTGAGTTCTTTAAGTGGAATTGTTAAGTGATTTCGTTGTTTTTGCCCATTCTTCTACGTCTTTGAATTTCCAAACTCGAAATGTCGCAACGTCAGCGTCTAGCGGCTGCTAAATTGATATGGCGCGCCCACGAAAGTGGGCTCAGTCTCGGTTTTCATTTTTCCTGTCGATTCCTCTACTCTTTCTGAAGGAAACGAGAGTTCAATCGTTATTCCAACCGACCGCGTTCCATTGCAACGTCGGATTCTGTGGAGGTCGGCGTACGAATCGCTCGACGTCGAATGACAGACTCGGTAATAATCACTGAATTTCCGAAGGTTGCTCGATCCCATGCATTTTTCTTCGTTTTTCATATTTTCTGAGCTCGTTGGGACAAATTTTGGAGTGATTTCGTTATTTCGACCCATTCTTTTACGTCTGTGAATTCCCAAACTCGAAATGTCGCAATGTCGGCGTATAGCGGCTGCTAAATTGACCTGTAGAGTCCAAGGAAGTTTGGTGAGTGTGGATTTTTATTTTTTTTTTGTCGATTCGTCCACTCTTTCCGAAGAAAACGAGCGTTCAATCGTTATTCTAACCGACCGGGTTGCATTGCAGCGTCGGATTCTGTGGAGGTCGGCGTACGAATAATCACTTGACGTCGAATGATAGAACACCTGAATAATGACTGGATTCCATATGATTGCTCGATTCTACGCAACTGTATATTCTTTTCAAGGACTTTTTTCGTATAAGAAAATTTCTGCAAGTTCTCATAAGAAATGTGAGTTTCTTATGAGGTTTTTATAAGATCTTCCATAAAATTTCAAGAATCGTAAAACGTATAATAATTTGTGAGGTCGCCTTACAAGAAATAAACTTCTTACAAGTGAATTGAAGATTCTACGAGAATTGAGTTGGTTCTTAAGAGGATCGAAATCACTGGGGGCGCAGTGGCGTCGGGACAATAATTCTCCCAAGTCACTGCATTTTTAATGAGGCATATGCGGTATTTGAAAAATTGGACATCGCGTGTGAAATCCGCCAATGAGCATTCTCCGAGTCGTGAGCGTACGTGAAATTCACGTTTGTGTGGAAATCACGAAGGGTGCACGACCCCGAAATGTCTATGTATATAATCCAAGGTGTATTTCTAGAACAGTGAGTTGAGAATAGCACGGCGAGCGAGCGTCTGCGTTGAAACACGCTGGTGAACGAACTCCAACTAGACTGCGAAATTTTATTTTCATTGGCCTTCATCGCATTTTTTTTCTTGGCCAACTTTGATTATTCCAAATTTTCAAGTCATCGAACTTTTGCATAGAAGACGAAAAAATTCTATAAAGAAAAGCTCAATAAATTGTAAATCAGTTGAGAAAGTTGAAAAATTTATACGCATAAAAATTTCGGAATTGAGAAGAGAAAATTTTCAGTTCGGAATTTAATAATCGGGAATTCGCTTAAAATCAAAATTCGTGACACTTGAAATTTTTCGGATCCTTCAGGTCAAAGATGAATAATTAGAATTTGGCATTAACATTAATTTCGGGCAGAATGTAAAATTCGACAAATTCGAAAATGAATTGAAACGTCGAAGTATCTGATTGCTGAAGTTCGAAAATCGTTAAATATAATCAATAAACAAATATTCACTGAATTGGAGTATCTCAAGATCCACAAAAATTCGCGGTCCTTAGAATTTGCTGGTTTTTTAAATACTGTCCGACCCTTATTTCTGAAGACTCCAAACTTGGACCTCCGATTCGTTGCGCTTCTCTCGAGTCTCATGTTTGCTCGATCCCTGAATATTAAAAAGGCTGGGTCAAGAAATTTTTAGGAATCGAGGTAGAATCATCATTGAGTCGCATTGAACTCCGACAGTGTTAATGAGGGCTCGAGATCTCGAGTCTAGTTTTACGAGTCCGCGCTAGATTTTACGAGCGTTTCCTAAGTTTCGATTCCTGGCCACAAGACTCCAGCTGGTCCAAAAATAGGGGAGCGACTGCATGATTCTGTTTTCAATATCTGATTATGTCTGTCTAAATATCTGATTATTTTCAAACTCGCAAAATCATTGAATATATTCAATAAACAAATATTCACACGATCGAAGAATCTAAAAATCCAAAAATTCGTAAATTCATGACGAATCTTAAAACTGAAAAATCTGCAGTCAGATGAGCGACCGATTTAACTAGTCTTCCAATATTTTCTTCCCTGTATAAACAAAACAAACATTGTACAAAAGACTTGTACAAAGTACTTCAACTTCAGAACTTGTATATCCACATATAGTACTATCATTCTATTATGCAGAATGTTTCTCTCCATCGATCTCAATGTTTAAACATTCACCACCTCAGTCATTAAATTTTCAACAACTTCTTGAGAGTCATCCCGAAAATTACTGACGTTAGAGAAAATTTATCGAGCACTATATCATGCATGAACTTATTTTCCAAGTTGTGTAACATTCATTTGATTTTTACAATTTGTTATACAATTTTTAACAACTCATAGTAGAAAAACTTGATGAGTTAATTGAGACATCACAATATGATTATTAGTGAAAATCATTGGAATGCGTATATCTAGTTGCATTTTTCGTGATATCATTTTTTTAACATAAATGGATGAACATGAATTTTTGAAGAATGATTTTATTACCACAAATGCTGCAACTAGGTTCACGCATTTGAATGATATTCATTGGTAGTCATTTAAACGCGTGAATCTAGTTGCATCATTCGTGATAAAATCATTTTTTTTTTTTTTTTGACGTTCATGTCAATCATTAATGGAGGAATTTTTCATACATGAAAATAGTTACAGGCCATAATTCAAGAATCGTGAAAATTAATTCAAATAATTTGATTTTATTAAAAAAGGAGAGCAATCATGTGTAGATATGTACTCTGTGAATCCAAGAAAAAAGAATCAAAAAGATTTGAAAATTTGTTGGAAGGAGCAATAATTGTATTCGTGTTTAACCGATCACGAAATATGTCGCGTTTTTTTTTTGTGACTCTAATATTCTGGAAATATCGGAAAATTCGTGTCGATATCGGAGTCGGGAAAAATATCGGTTCGGTCCAATTATAATCACCTTGTTACGTGGGGGTGTTACATTGTTGGCTCTGTCAAATTGGAACGGTGATAAACCGTTCGATACATTTCAATGAGCGGCTACACAAGACACTATAAACGAGGGAGGATGAGATAATTAAACCTCGCGACGTTAATTAATGAACGTGTTTCAGATTAAATTAATCAAATTTCATCTTTTTTCGGTCGAAATTATAATATTATAATTTTGAAAGTGAAATTCCGGACGCTTTTGAAACTGTGGAGTTGAAATTGTGATTTCGACATTTGAGAACTGGGAATTTGAAATCCGAAAAACTTGGAGACAGAACGAGTCGCAGTTTTAAAATTGAAGATGTTTCTCGACTTTGTGATTCGAAAATACGAATCTGAGTAGGCAAAAATTTAATTTAAAGAGTTTTATGGATTTAGAATTTTTAAATTATGATGGAAGAAAAAGGAAAAAGGAGGGGGGGGGGGGTAAAAAAATCTGATTGTATAATTTCAACAGAATATTGAAGAAAGTTTTCCGAAAATAGCTGAAATTGGAAAAACATTCGGAAATTTGCATAATTTTCGATATTTTTTGAAAATGGACAAACAAAAAATTTATTCCCGACTATTCGAATCACTTGAATTTTCAACGTTTTGTCAAATATTGGAAAATGTTTAGTAACTTTTATAATTTTTCGGAAATAACGAAAATTGAAGAAAAATTTGCAGTTATCCAACTGTTTTCATTTTTCTTAAAAATGAAGGAAAAATCAAATTTGGTCGAGAATCTTTTAAAATTCGTAAAATCTGTCGAATATTCACTATTCTGTAAAATTTTAGATAATGTTTTTAGTAACATACATAATTTTCTGCAAACTACTAAAATTCAAGCAAAATTTGAAGGTGTCCAAAAATTTATATTTTGATTGAGAATAAAGTAATAATCAAATTTGTGTAAGAATCTTTTAAAATTCGTAGAATCTCTCAAATATTGAACATTTCATAAAATTTTGGGTGATGTTTCGTAACGTACATAACTTTTCGAAAATTACGAAAATTCATGAAATTTGGAATTATCTGAAAATTTATATTTTCATCGAGAATGAATGAACAGTCAAATTTGGATGAGAATCCTTGAAAATACGTCTAAAAATTCTCGATATCGAAAAAAGAAAAAAAAAGAAACGAAAATTCTTCAAAAATCACCCCCTTCGATTCCATGATCGCCAATAGGCAAAAAAAAAGCCGCCACCACGTGAAAAAAGCAATGCAACTTCCACACGTCCATTCCACTTGAAACTCAAGTTTGGACGAGAACCGGCGGACCACTTGGAGGATCTCGACGAGCCTCCCGAGCCTCGAGGACGCGGCACAAATGGCAGAACGGGTCTCATGAAGCCCTTGGTGGTTCTCGCCTTGCCGGGAATGTACCTGTTCTACAAATACAGTCAATACAGGCGCGAGCAGCGCGAACTCTCGCGCAGAAGAGTCACGGAACGAGAGTTGCAGCATCTCCACCACAAAATCGTGAGTGCTTTTTTTTCTTATACTCCACGAATTAGCCGGATTTTCGTGGCGTTTTCAGGCAAAAACGGAAAACTTTCGAGGGAACCTGGCATCATTTCATAATTTCTTCCTTATTTGTGAGAATTTTGAATTTTCCGGATTTGTTGAATTTTTCAACTTCCTTGTTTTCGATTTTTCGACCAGATATTATGAGATTTTGATGAATAATTTTCGGATTCTTTTATAATGGAATTTATTAAGAAACATGACAAAATCGAATCGGGATTTCGTGAACTTTGCGGTGAAACAAAAATTGCAATTCTCAAAAAATTTTAGAATTTTCAGAATTTTCGAATTTTCGAATCTAAAAAATCGATACATGACTGAAAATTCTAAAATTTTGTTCTAATCTTAAAATTTCGAGGAATCATATAGTAATCAAAAATTTTAATTGTAAAAAGACTCAAATTCAATTTAAAAATCGTAATCAACCATTCCTCCCTTGTTTTCCCATGCAATCGTTTTTCAAAAAATTTTCGAGTTCTCGAATCCATAAAATCGATCGGTAGATATCTGAAAAATCTGGAATTTCGTTCCAAATTCAAAATTTGGGAAAAATGTATATGATAATCCAAAGCGTAACTCCGAAAAAGATTCTAATTCGTAAAATTCAATGACTCGTAAATTTAAACACTCGAATTTATGAGTTTTTTATTTTATTTTATGGGAATTGCAGACTCTTATTTCCGATATTTGAAAAACGAAAGTCAAGTTGAAACAAAAGCCTTAAAACTCGAAATTTCTAATCGAATTCCAAAATCAAATGAGAAAAATTCAAATTCAATGCAAAAATCGTAATCAACCCCCCTCTCTCGCTTATCTATTGAATCATGCAAAAAATACCCAATAACTCGAAACTTCAGATCGAATTCGAAAGTGAAAAAATCCAGATCACACGAATTTAAACTGAAAAAAGAGTCAAACTGAATTGAAAAATCGTAATCAACGCCATTCCTCCCTTGTTTTCCTATGCAATCATGAATGAGTGTATGGAAAACGATGAAATTAACGATTCGCGCGGGGGCAAATGTTTTCTGAAACAATAACGGGAGAGCACTCGGCGGACATTGATTTCCCTGGGTGATTTCCGAGTAATTACTTGCGTCCACTTGGCGATCCCGCGAAGAAATGACGTCCATAAATAGAACAAAGCACGGGCTCGCGCTCAATTTTTAACGTCGAGTGGCGTGAAAATCTCTCCGGGTGCAAAGGCGCAAGCGCGGGGCCAATTTCGCGGCGATATCGACAGCATGCCCCTATAGTATAATTGGCAGGAAAGAATGGCTCGTATCGTGGATTATTCACGGCATCAAACCATCAGATTTGGCCTATTTTACATTTTTTTTTTTTTTTTTTTTTTTTTTTTTTTTTTTTTTTTTTTTTTTTTTTTTTTTTTTTTTTTTTTTTTTTTTTTTTTTTTTATTTTTTTTTTTTATATTTTTTT
>JAPYZK010004512.1:0-11033 GCA_030522785.1 Platygaster equestris
TGCTCGAATATTATGAAGTTATGAAGCCTAGAATTTTCGAAATTTGATAAGTTTTTCAAATGTCGGAATTTTTAAGTTTTGAGAATTTCCACGAACTTGAAAGTTCGTAAGAATTTCAAAGATGAGAAATTATCAAGTTCCGACGTTTTTGAAGTTCTGGGAATTCCGCATACTTTCAAATATTCTGAAGCATGCCATACGTCAACAATCAGGTAATCCATTATTTCGTCCACTCTCAGCAGGGCCATGAAATTAAATATTTCTCGCGGGCTTTGAATAAATAAACTTATACATAATGTTTCACCGACAGAGATCGTCACTCAGCCAAATCGTAGTCAGCGGGAGTATGGAAAACTATATCATTTTAACGTCACAAACTGAAGATTCCGTGTTTCAACGCTTGAGTCTCGTAGACGAGCTTCAAGCGTGGGTCTCGGGGAACGTGAATTTGACACTGGAAAAATTCACGGACATCAACGAACCAATCAACATACCACCGAATTCTCAATCGTCTGGGAGTCTCGTTTATGAGTACAACAGTCCTTTCAGGAAGAAACCAACTTCAGCAGAAGAAAAACTCTATTTGCAATCCAAACCATCCATGGAAAACGCTCCAGATTTTCCACTTTTTCCTTATTTCGTGGGCAAAGAAGGTCATTCGATATTTTATTCGGAAGAAAAGGATCAAGTTGAGTCAGTCGTCAATTTGTGCGACGAAATTGGAAAGGAACTGCAAAAGCCCAATGATATGCTGGAACAGCAGACTTTGGAGAAAATAACGATTGTCAAGAGATTAATCCGTTCCATGAGTGCTCGACACTTGGATGTCGTCAAGCGAGCGTTGTACGCATCTCAAGATGATACAACAACATCAACAACAACAGCAACTCGATTGGCAAAGTTGAACAGCTGGGCTGTTTTCCGAGATTCTGTGGCCCAGGCCGGAACTGGCCCCGCTTTGGTGACCGTCAGTAACCTTATTCGAGATGGTTTGATACGAGGGGAAGATGGGGCCTATATAATATCTATGCTGTCGAAAAAAGCTATCACGCCAACGGTGGAATATATTGACACGTTTTTCGTGAGTTTATTATTCTTTCAACAAGGTGCTATGCTATTAATTAGATTGAATGAGCATTTTCGACATGTCATGAGGATTCCTCGTTACTTGACGAGTAATAACACGATATTTGAAAAGAGGACATGTCCGAGAGGGGATTCACTCTCCGATAAATGGGAGTCATGGGAGTCGACTTCCACATGACTCCCAATTTGGGAGTATGATTCCTGAGATGGAGGTCATGATTCCCAGCGATGTCAAACTTTAAACATATCAAAACTTAATTACCTGAAATCTTTGAAATTCTCAACAACTTCGAAGTTCTTGGACATTTTCGGAAACTTCGATATTCCAACATTTTTGAAACTCACAAAATTTTTGAAACTTTTTAAACTTCAGTACTTTATAATTCCTCACAATTTCACAATTCCATGAAATTCCGAAATCTCCAAAGCTTTAAAAGTTCCGAAATGTTGGACATTTCAAAACTTTACAACTTTGAAACTTCAAAATCTTGAAATGTCAGAAATTTTGGAATTTCTTTGCTTCGAAACTTCAGAATATTTGAAAGTATGCGGAATTTCCAGAACTTCAAAAATGTCGGAACATGATAATTTCTAATCTTTGAAATTCTTGAACACTGCCAAGTTCTTGGACATCTTCGAAACTTCAAAATTCCTACATTTGGAAAACTTATCAAATTTCGAAAATTCTAGGCTTCATAACTTCAAAATATTCAAGCACTTCAAAACTTGTGAAATTTCCAGAACTGTAAAAAAATGTCAAAACTTGATAAATTTTCAATTTGGAAAATTATAGAATTTTTAAGTTTTTGAATATTCTCAAAAAATTCAAAATTACAACATTTTCAAAACTTGTAGAATTTCCGAAATTTCCAAAACTTTAGAACTTTATAATGATTTGAAAATTGAAAATTCCAAAGCTTTGTAAATTCCGAAAATTCATTCTTTCATAATCTCAAAGTTTGACGTTTTCCAAAATTTCGAAATCTCGAGATTTCAAAACTTCAAAATACGTACAAAGTTCAAAAATTGCGGAATTTCCAGATCTCATCCTAAAACCTTGGGTTATGACCTTCGAAAATATCGAAACTTGATAATTTCTCATCTTTGAAGTTCTTAAAAACTTCCAAGTTCTTGGAAATTCTCAAAACTCGAAAATTTTGACCTTTGAAAAACTTACCAAATTTCGAAAATTCTGGGCTCTATAACTTCAAAATATTCAAGCATTAAAAAACTTGCGAAATTTCCAGAACTGTAAAAATGTCAAAACTTGATAAATTTCTGATCTTAAAAATTTTAAAATGTTGAAGTCTTCGAACTTTAAGAAAATTTTTATAATTCTTATATTTTAAAAACTTGTGACATTTCCGAAACTTCCAAAACTTCAGAACTCCATAATTCTCCGAAAATTCAAAATTTCAAAGCTTTGCAAGTTCCAAGTCTTCATTATTTCAAAATCTCGAAGTTCTACAATTTCAAAAATTTTGAAATTTCTAGACTTCAAAACTCGAAAATACGTTCAATGTTCAAAAATTTAAAAATTCAAGACCTCATTTTAAAACCTTGAGTTTTGACCTCCAAAAATGTCGAAACTTGATAATTTCTTATGTTAAAAATTCTGAAAAATTTCCAAGTTCTTGGAAATTCTCAAAATTTTAAAATTCCGACATTTGAATAACTTTTAAAATTTGGAACATTTTAAGCTTCAAAACTTGAAAATTTTCGAGCACTTCAAAACTTGCGAAATGTCCAGAACTGTAAAAATATAAAAAGATGATAAATTTTCAATCTCAAAAATTCAAGAATTCCAAAGTTTTCAAACATTTTCAAAAATTTCAAAATTCCAATATTTTACAAACTCGTGAAATTTTTGAATCTTCTAAAACTTCAGAACTCCATATTTCTTCGAAAATTCAATATTCTAAAGCTTTGTAAGTGCCAAAAATGCATTATTTTAACATCTCAAAGTTCATCAATTTCAAAAATTTCGAAATTTCTACTCTTCAAAACTTTCAAATACAAACAAAGTTTAAAAATTGCAAAATTTTCAGACCTTATTCCAAAACCTTGAGTTTTGACCTTCAAAAATGTCAAAACTCAATAATTTCCAATCTTGAAAATTCTAAAACTTCTATACTCCAATATTTTCAGGATTCCTAATATTTCCGAAACGTCAAAATTCCAATTTATCATTGATAACAACATTTAATTGAGAATTTCTACGAAACAACCACAAAAACCACCGTCGATCGTAGAAATGTGAAACTCGGTAAAATTTCCAGAAAATGGTGACAATGAACGAGACCCTCCAGGACTATCATCTCTCAAAAGCAGCAGTCTTAGGCTTGGCCGAAATTTTGCGCACGAGTGCCGCTTCTGAATCAAGTGCTCGCAACCTCCACCCAATCTACGCCTTGAAAGACGTGACTCCACCAAGCGACGCCGGAATCCTCGAAAAATACCTCCCTTATTTTGCCACCAAATTGCGAGAAGCTACAGGAAACGAAGACAGTCTCCAGGCGCAAATATTCATAACAGCGATCGGAAAAATAGGCGACCCGAAAATACTGAAAATCTTGGAGCCTTATCTGGAGAAAAAACAACCCTGCTCGAAATTCCAAAGGGCATGGATGATTCTGTCACTCGAACGACTAGCCAAATCCTGGCCCATCGCGCCGTCCATCAGAGCAATGCTCTACAAGATATACGAAAACATGGACGACGACTACGAAGCTCGCTGCGCTGCCGTTTTCGTCCTGATGATGACCGACCCACCCAAGGAGATGCTCGAAAGAATGGCGAATCTGACAAACTACGACCCCAACGAACATGTCAACGCGGCTGTGAAAACTTCAATCGAAAGTGCGTCCAAATTGGACAATGACTCGCAACTCAAAGAGAAAGCTAAGGCCGTGCTAGCCCATTTGGCACCCACGATGTTCAAAGATAAATTCACTGGCAACGACTTCCAAAACATGTCGATGCTGAAGCTTGACATGCACCTCGAATCGTACATGCACATCCTCGGAAGTGACGAAATGATTCCCAAGACGTGGTACAGGATCGCTTTAGCTACTTTTGGTGGCCTCAAACTACCAGGTACTAGACACGCTCTCACAATGTCCAGCGTTCGAGCTCTCGCCTCTGCTCTGGATAGTTTGATAGATGGTAACAGCGATTCGGGCGAAGAGTGTGCAACAATGAGTGACGACGGTAAATGGACACCTGCAAATATAGCAAGAAGGTTGGGAATACAAGGGGGGGAACCTGGTGCAGAGCTATTCGAAGGTAATGCGTTCATGGAGACTCCGTTCGTCGACCTATTCGTGCCCTTTGATCGTTCTTCGCTTCTACATATTCCGAAAGGCAAGTACCAACACTGCTGCAATATTAACCACAGCCAGTGGCGGATCCAGTGGGGGGGGGGGGTTCAACCCCCCCCCCCGAAATTTTACTGGAGTCTACATTTTAATTTTGAAGTTCTAATGATTGGAAATTTGTGGTTCAGAATAAGGGTTGTCAGACTTGGCGATTTTTCGCAACGCTTGACGAGGAAAAATTTCAATTTGGCGATTGCGGTTTTTTTGGGCGAGTTTTTGATTCTGAGACTGTTTGTAACTGATTTCTTAATTTCGGGAAGTTCCAATAATAAATATTTTCATTGTTCTTTCATAATTATGCTTTCATTCGCTTACATTTATTGGATTTTTGTTATTATGTGCGTAATACAGTTTAAAAACAAGTTTTTATCTATTTTTTCGTAAATTTAAAAGAAAAACACTGCCTTTTTGATGCGTAAGACGCTAAATTCACAATATTTTCGAAATTTCGCGCCTTCAAGTACTTTTGCATGCACCAATCTCGTTGGTGATATTTTGGCGATACTGGAAAGAAAGATGGCGATTTCGGCGACTTTTTCGGTCCCTAAATGGCGGGTTAGCCGTAAAAAAATCTGACGACCCTGTTCAGAATAGTGATAAGAACTTTAAAAGCTAATTCAAACTTCAAAAAGCTACTTAATCCAGATTCAACTGTAATTGACTCGGCAGTGAAGATCCGTATAAAAATTGAAAAATGACATTCAGTTCAGCTTATGGATGCTGATTACTTATTAAAAAAATATTGAAAACATCAACATGATGTACATAAAGATTTTGGAAACCCACCCCGAAATATTTTTCTGGATCCGCCCCTGACCACAGAAATCAGCAAGCAACTGTGCCAATCTATCGTGTGTCATGGAGCTATAATATATCTTTTTCGCCATATTCTATCCAAATTCACCATTCAATCATTTTAATTATTTCGAATTCCAGCTCTGAAGCAATGCTTGGAACGTCTGAAAGATGGGAGCCAGAAGAACCATGTCCGTTTTTCCAGCTACGACGTGGCTATGAGCTTCCCTCTCGAAAGCGGATTTCCTTACGTGCGTTTCTCCCAACAACATTCCCACCAGAAGGATAAAAAATTGACGCCAAATTTCCAGTCAATCTTGTTCTCCGGTTGCAAGCAATGTTTCCAAATTGTCCAGTTTACGCCTTCAACTCGGTTTTTAATCGATTTAAATTTTTCGCCTTTTCCTTCTATCCTCGAAGAATGCAATAATTTTCCAGTTGACCACGAAACGCATCATGCATCATTAACTCCGCGATTCGTTAGCTCAATTTTCAACATCGGAATCGCGTCCAGCTGTTAATGAGCTGGATTGTACAAAATTTTTTTTCTTTTTCAATTTAAAATTCCGTTTATTATTCAACCTTCTTCCTAATACATCTGTTTTCGTTCCATTGTACTCATAAAGTAATACTTAAATATTCGTTTTTTGCTCGCTAGGCTCCAGGGGAGCAACAATTGCGACTGTCGTTTGCCTCATTTTATTTATCAATTATTTTCATTTTCTAAGGTGCTTATTCTTGAAGATAATAATATTTATCGTTGGTTTATGAAGAAGGAGGTTATAACTTTCTCTTTACTTCTATTTTCTTTTGATACTAACCTAGTTCAACAAATCCTCATTCTTTTACTTCTCGCTTTAATGACTGCTTCCTTACTTTTCCGTCAACTACCAAAATTTGCTGTTTTTCTTATCCATGTTTTTTTGGTCTTGTATTCATAGTACGCACGAATCCGAAATTTCAAATCTTGCGAGCTTCGACTGAACAACCGAGCGACATTGCGGCATTTTCTCCTCCATATCATCAGTGGCGGATCCAGATGGGGGCTATAGTCCCCCCCCCCCCCGCCCCCAAATTTCCAAAAATCTAAATTTCTAAGGCAACCAGGAGTGTATTTCAATCGAAAATGGAATTTTTTGGATTTTGAATTCCCAAAGTTGGCGGTCTTCAATTATGAATTTTTTAGATTTTATTGTTTCAATATAGTGAAATATATAATATAATGTATTCGAAAGTTTCCGAATGAAAAAAGTCGTTTAATATTGAATATTTCGGAGGTAAATCTCGAACCTTAAGAAATGGAGTTTTCAAGGTTTCGAATACCAAAATCACTAATTATAAATTCGGAGTTCGCAAAAATATTTGAAAGTTGCCGAATGTAAAATTTGTTTATACTTGATATTACCAAAATTGGAATTCTTACATTTCACATGTGAAATGAAATTTGGGGATTTGGAACTCTCAAAGTAACGAATTTTATATTATTCAAAATTTCACTGTTTTTAAAAATGTGTTTCAAAGTTTCAAAATGTTCAGTTTGTTCAATCTTGAAATGTTTGAATTATAAGATTCAAACATTCAAATATAGAATTTTCGGGAATATAAATCGTCAAAATTACTATATGATTTTGAATCTTAGTTTTTACCGAATTTTCTAATTTTCGAAAACATACTGAAAAGTTTTCAAGCTTAAAATAATATGTTTTATCTGAAAATTTTTGGAATTCGAATTAATTATAATTATGTATCCAATGTTATATCATAAACAAATATTAGATTCATCGAGATTCTAAATTACCTTCATTCCAAAATTCAAACTCGAAATGGAGCGAAATTTCTCTCTCTTAGCAAGTTAGTTTGAAGTTCACATCTTCTGAATTTTTCGAACAAAATCACTTGAATTCTCTGGATCTCAAAATTATTGCAGAAATTGAAAGTCTAAAACCAAAAACTTGGAATTTCGGAGATTCTGGATTATAGGTTCAAATTCTGAAATTGGAAAGTGTAATTTTTTCAAACTCTTCTTCTTTTTTCAAATATGATTACAATGCATAAAAATTAAGAAATCAGTAAGTTGATTCATTGCAAAACTGATATCCATTAATTAAAATACTAAAA
Organism: Platygaster equestris; assembly: GCA_030522785.1. Lineage (NCBI taxonomy): Eukaryota > Metazoa > Arthropoda > Insecta > Hymenoptera > Platygastridae > Platygaster > Platygaster equestris. The sequence goes on from JAPYZK010004512.1 coordinate 7,377, forward strand.
TAAGGAAATATACACATAAATAATATCAAATTATCACATTTTACCCTTTAAAAAAACGGAAATTCTGCAGTTCATCATAAAATAAGTACGCTTCTATAAAGCTTTTTAATTTAAAAATATTGTTTAATATTTCCAGACTTCTAAACTTCGAAACTGCAAAATTTTCAAACTTTGAAAATGTCTCAAACTTTAAAAATTCCAAAAATATATATTTCTTGGAGTTATAATTTAAAAATTTCGTCATTCTTGTATTTCATTGAATTGAATCAATTCAACTGAAGCCAAATTTGAAAACTTTAATTTCGATGTAACAAAAACTGTTTAACTCTGAACTGCAAAGTGAGTCTAAATCTATAAATGGCGTCTTACTCATATTATACTAACGAGTAATCGTTATTCACTTTTCTACAAATTCAGTCGAGAAACCAAAGCCCCCCAGGATTGAATCCTAGATCCGCCACTGCACATCATGTCCATGACATGGAGGATGAAACGGTATCCTCCTCCCTCCACGAAATCCACCCTATCCGTCGTCATGTCACGCTTTAAAAACTGGAATGAAATCCACGGAAATTTTCCAGGAGTTTCTGATGGAAATACCAACATTGGACAAGCTTGACATGGAGTCTCGAATATCGAACCATGAGCCAAAAGCAGGAGCGGATAATACGAGCGTTCCGCATTCCGCCGACTTGGATGCCAAAATCAAGCTAACCTCGGCAATCAACATCCAAGGGCAAGCTGGATTTTTGACTCCTTTCGATAGCACTCAATACACGTCAGGTCTCAATGCACACGCGCAAATTCATTTACCGGCTCAACTCGGTATTGAATATGATATCGTCAACGCTAAATATGGCGTGATGATCCGGCCGATCGAGAAAGGCGGAACGTACAACGTTCTGCAGATAAAACTTTACTCGTACACTAGTAATATGAACGTGTCAAGGCCGAAGCCAGTGACTAAAGTGGGAAATACCAAGATCATCAAAACTAGTCCGAAACGAATCGAGAAAAGATTCGGTTATGGCTTCGAAGGAGAGACAGAGTATGACGAAGGAGTTGCACCTAATGAACAAGGCATAGGTTTCAGTCCCATGTTGAATTATGTTGACAGCGTTTTGCGTTGGACTAGTGACGCTTCGAAAGAGCACTTTTTGAGGTTCAATTTCACTTATGACGCTGTGAGTAATTCTTCCAAGCAATATGGCGAGCCCGGCGATTGGACACCTAATGCTGAGCTACCTAATTTGAATGCGGCTGATAAATTCAGCGATGGTCCTGCTCGTCGTCAAGTTTTGATGAAAGTAATTTTTTTTCTCTTGGAAACCTTTCGTGAACTACGTCACGCTTTTTTGGAACATTTTACCAAGGACGTAGCCAGGAATTTGGTTCGGGGGAGCTGAGGTGATTTTTACTCGAAATGAATTCAAGTAATTCGGATAGTGAAATTTATTGGAAATTATGGAAATTTCCTGGATTCTCAGAGTTTTGGATACTTTTTGATATCTCTGGAATTTCCGAAATGTTTGAAATGCTTGGAATTGTTTACATTCTCTGGACTTTTGGAGTTCTCGAAATGTTTCGGAATTTGAAGGTTTGCGAAATTGTTAAAAATCTTGGAATGTTTGAAATGTTCGAAATTATTGAGTTTCTCAAAGTTTTGGAAATTCGTTGAATTATCGGAATTTTAGTAGTTATGGAAATGTGGTAACTTTTCGGAATTTTTGAAACTTTTTCAAATCCTTGGAATTTCTGGAATTTTCGAATTCTGAAAAGTTCGAAAATTCCGAGAAGTTTGAAAATTTTCAAAATCCCCTAAAACTTTGACATTTATCAAAATAATTTGAAATCTTGAAATATATTGAAAATCAACATATGGTATTTTTCGATTTCCCAATTCGCAAAATTTTCGTAATTTTAAGAATTATGAAAATATTTCAAATTTTCAGAATTTTCCAAAATTTCACGAATCTCTAAAATTTACCCAAATTTTGGAATCATCGAACTTTTCAAAGTTCCAATAACTTCAAAAATTCTCAAAATACTTCAAACTTTGAAAATTCTCCAAATTGTTAAAAATCTTAAAATGTTGAAAATATTTTAATTTATGAGTTTCTTGGAATGTCGGAAATTCGTTAAATTCTCGTAATTTCAAGGATTATGAAAATATTGTGAATTTCCAGAATTTTCAAAAATTCTTGAAAACTTCGAAATTTTCAAAATTGTTGAAATTTTCAATATTTTCAAACTTCTGAAAACTTGTAAAACCCTCGAAATCCTCAAACTCTAAAAATTCCCGGAACTGTTGAATATCTTGTAATTTTTTAAATGTCAAAAATTAGCAAGTTTCTCGAAAAATTTGACACTCATGAAAATCAGTATTGTTTTACTATTTTTTTCGAAATATACTTTTCCGTAATGTGCTAAATTTTGCAAATTCTCCAAAATTTCTAATTAAATAATTAATAATTCTCAGAAATTAATAATTAAAAAATTAATAATTCTTAATGAAAAATTAATAATTCTTAGAAAATAATTCTTAGATTTCATCATTTACAAATGTTCAAGGATTATCAAAATTGCATCATTATTGAAAACCGTCACAATTGTCGAAACGATTTTCGAAACCTTACAGATTATACAGATTATAAAAATCCCAGAAAATTTCGACACCATCAAACTGAACAAACTTCCGGAAATCTTCGCGTTTTGAAATTTACCTAAATTTGTTACATGTTCATGTTCCTGGAGGTTAATTAAAAATTTCCGAAATTCACGGAATTATTCAAAAATAACGTATATTGCGAAATTTTCCTAATTCGAAAAATCTCATACAAACTCACAAAAAACATTATAACCTCGATATTTTCGGGAATTTGAAAGTTATTAAACTCACAAATATTTTATAATCTTTGGAATTTTATATTTTCACGAATTGTCAGATTCTGAGTTTCCTCGTAATTTCATAAATCCGGAGTTTCCTCGTAATTTCATAAATCCGGAACATTTATTGCTTCTCCCAACAATGAAAAAATTCTAATAATCCTTCCAACTTCGGAAATTTTTAAACTGTGGATAACAACTTGCGGAAATTGTTCTAGTATTGCAAATACTCAGAATTCCTACCCTCCCTGGCTACTTGTCTGCATTTTACTCGTCACCATACATACGTCAAAAATGACGGGTATTCATTCACCCTCATTTTGCAACATTTCGGGGATACGTCAATCTTTGAGAAGGTCCAAGAAAAGCGATTGCAGCGCATTAGACGACCATTATTAATTTCAAAGTATACCAAGGAAAATTAACATGGTGAAGGAAAATTAACATGGTGAATAGTTTCCCAACTTGTCATCAAGAAATGAATTTCATATTAGAAAAAATGTCATATTCGAAAAAAAGAAAAAATTAAAAGAAATTTCATATTACTTAGAAAAAATTTTATATTCTTATTACGTAAAAAAAATTTCATATTACTGCATTTTCACGAGTCTACGTGGAGCATTGATATATATTATATATTCACACTGATAGAACACTGATATATATTTACAAATATATATCAGTGACCTGTAATCACAACGCCTCATGTAATGATGGAATCGATGTTCACAATTAAGATCAACGTGAAGTCAGTCATCACTCATCACGTCA
>JAPYZK010004513.1:0-10354 GCA_030522785.1 Platygaster equestris
CATACTTTTCTTGATCAACGTGGTAAGTGCGGAACTAATTTATTTATTCCAGGCTCGTGGCGTAGGAACGTGGTTTTTCCTAACAAAGCCCGTTTCAATACTTTCAACCAGAGTACCACAAGGAAGATGAATATACGTTCGAAAATTGCAGAACAAAAACACCTCCAACAAGCCAAGTCAATATTGAAAGACCTGTTTTGTGCCTTACTTTGAATATATTTGATAATAACAGCAAAAAAATGAAAGAACATATTAAATTTCAATCGAGCATAATCATTAAAAGACATAACACAACACACACATACAAAATGATGTCAGTCATAATTCACGAAGGAAAAAATCCAAATAGCGGTCACTACACCGCGATCGCTAGAACTGGCCCAAACGCATACTACAAATTTGACGACGAATCGGTCAGTAGAATGAGACCAAAAACTTTCAAGAACTCTCGGGTGTACGTACTGCTTTATCAGCGGAGCCCAAATACAAAAGAACACGAAAAAACAAAAACGAAGAAGATAGACAATACAGAGACAGAAATTACTCCGAAAACACAAAAAGGAAAACCGCAGATGACCGAAAACGAAAAAACCAGCTGTAAATTCAAAACCTATCAAAAAAACGCCACTTAAGAGAAAACCAACATCGTGTACCTATTGCCGGGCAGAGGCACCCTGGATACAAACAATTTACGGTTCTTAAAAGAGAAAAACTGGATAAAAGCAAACAAAATCACGCACAAAGAAAAACCAGACGTTTCCAAAAAAGGGGACTTCAATTCAAGTGTAATAGTCATACAAAATTCAAAAGATGGCCAATTATCTAACAACGAATTAGATCAAGCAGTACAAAAATTAAAACAAATTTTGGAAACACTAAGCATCACGGAATTCGCAATTAACATAGACCCAGAAATAATGAACACCACGATTTGGAAGCGGTTTACAGAGAAGTTAAAAATTGCCTTTTTCAAGAAACAAACCAGTATTACAATATGCAAAAAATCATGTAGAGTCCCCCCAGTAGAAAGAAGACAACAAATAATTAAAGAAATGCATGCTGCCAGAAACAGTTTAAAGGGCATGACAAAAACTTACGCCAAACTACTACCACAATTTTACTGGGTCGGCATGAAAGAACAAGTTGAGGATTTTATTAGATCTTGTGAAGGTTGCCAAATTAAAAAACTGACAAGGGTGAAAACCAAGACGCTAATGGTTTTGACCGAGGGTGGCAAAGACAGTTTCGAACGGTTGGCCATAGATATTTACGGACCGGTAACTCCACTACACCAACCACAGATGAAATTACAGTATATACTCACGGCAATGTGTATGCTAGCAAAATATAGTTTTGCGATACCGATTCCCAGAATAGATAGTAAAACTATCGCAACAGCACTTGTGGAGAAAATCTTCTGCCAAGTTGGAACACCAAAGTACATAATATCAGACAATGCAAAATACTTCACCAGCAAAATTAACACGGAACTCGCTAAACTATTTGAGATTGAACAGATTTTCTGCTCAATATACTACGCGCATGGAAATGCATCGTTGGAAAGGAGTCATCCAACCCTTGCAGAGTATCTAAAATTTTCTATCAGCCGTGAAAAGTAATAGACGAAATATCTAGTATATGCCATGTGGGCATTCAATGTATCCAAAAACGAGAGCACCCTTCACTCGCCCTTCCAATTGGTCTACGGGAAAGAATGCAGAGTGATAACATCCGAACCTGCAATCAGAGACGCGAGCACATACGACAAATATTTCGAGGAGTTATTATCTCGATTACAAGATTTACGGGCAGATGCAGCAGCCAATCTTTTTGATTCAAAAGTCCGAGCTGAACGCTACTTCGACAGGAAACTAAATGTGCAAAATTTTGTAGTGGGTGATTTTGTTTTCGAGTTAAAACCGGTGAAAAACACGAAGTTCGACGACGAATATAGAGGGCCGTACGAAGTAATCAAAATCAATGAAGATAAAAATTGTGTAACCGTGATAGATGACGATGAACGAGAACGAACGATTTCGATGGCACGGGTTAAAAGAGCGCATTTGCTAAAAATTAACCTATTAAAAGCCAACGTAACAAAGGAAGCCTAAAGATAGGGCTTTTTCTGTCGCAGGTACGCGATGGCCAATAACAAAGTGGAAGTACAGAACATTGAGCACTCTTCCGGAATATATTATGAGAAGCGTGGTAGTATCTACGCCACTTCGTCGGAATGAAAAGTTATAAATAACGCAAACCTGAAAGGTTTTGCAAAATGGAGTCCGTCGCTACAAAAATCTATCACGAAACTACAAAAACACTGCTTAGAAATAAAAATGTGCTAATCTAAAAAACTCTTGGACAAACTACGATATCGCTTTTTGAACGCGGACAAACAATACAAGGAGTCTATCCAAAGCATGACCAGACAAAACAGAAGAGAAAGAGCAATATTAGGGATCGTTGGTGACGTCTACAAATTGTTTTATGGTACAGCAATACAGGAGGACATAGAAACCATCAAAGAAATCATCAATGGGTCCAAAAACGACACAATAGAAATCACTGACCTTTTTATTAACCAAACAGGGATCATAGAAACCTAACTAAGGCTCAACACAGAAAAAAAATAATCGAGGTCAAGGAAAAAGTAAGAATGTTCAAAGAAAAATGTAATGCAGCAGAGAAAGAAATCAGGTCCGAGAATGAAATAATGGAAATTTCAATGATGACTGCAATTATAGAGGCCTACTTAGTAAGTTACGAACTAAATGTCAGTACCCTAACGAACGCAGTGTTATTTGCAAAAGTAGAAAGAATCCACCCCGAATTCCTACCCGTTGAAAAACTTCTGGAAACGAGCAAAAGGATACAGCTGGCAAATGTAGGGGTACAATTACCAGTCGAGCTGACAAAAACAGGAATGGCTCAACTCTTAGACATAGCAAGGTTATCCATTTACGCGACGGAAAATGGTCTTATCAATATTATAGAATTTCCATTAGTAGAAACAAAAAAATATACCCTGTATCAAGCATACAAATTACTAACAATCCAAAATATTTCGACAAGAGAATTCGCATACATTGAACCACAGACGAACATAATAGCCTCATCTGAAGACTTTATGTACTATTTTCCCATCGACGACGAAAAATTCAGCCGTTGCTCCAGAATCGGCCAGACACGAATCTGCGAAAGTTCCAACACGATATTCCTAATCACGGCCGAATCCCCATGTGAAATCCAGATAATATCCAACCCTGATTTTAATGACTTCGGAAAATGCACTATCCACACAGCTAAATTTACTAACATTTACTGGGCGCAGTTGAATATGAAAAATAAATGGCTTATTTCGAGTGCAAAAAGAGAAACAGTTAACATCAAATGAAAGGACGAAGAAACACAACAAGTCTCGATTAAAAGACAGGGCACATTAACCCTTGAACTACAGTGCAAAGCAACATCTCCGAACGCTATCCAAACAGCATCCTACGAATTAGAATCGAAACTCAAGACAATAATAAACAACAGAAACAAACTGGACGTGGAAGTCATTTTTAACAACGAATTGGGAAACAATACGAGCTTCGAAAAAGCCATGAGGGAAATTGAAAAGACTAACGAATACAAAACATCAAAAGCAGAAGAGCACTTGACGAAGGATATTAAATTATCAAAAATCATAGACAAGGCTAAAGAACTACGCACGGAGATGGAAAACGAAAAGATAAATTGGAACATTAACATTACATAGGCAATGACAGGGATAATCGGCGTCCCAACCATTCTAGGCATACTTTGGTGCATTCTGAAATCTGCAGCCTTTCTTATTATCAAGGAAGTACTATCGTGCCTATACGCAGGGTATGGTAGAAAAGCATACACACACGAACACAGCCCCGAGATCTATAAACCAATGACGGAGGAAGCAGATCAACATATTACGACAACGAGCGGAAGAAGATGAACAACCTCCAAGGAAACGGAAAATCATACCATTTCGAGACGACCTCGACGACAAGGACCATGAAACGATAACAGTGGCCCCAGAAGAAAAAAGAGTGCATAGTCCCAAGCCGTGGTATCTATGAAGAAATAGGACGAAGAATGGCGAAAAAAAGTGTTCTTTCGAGAAAATGAGTTCGACAAATAATTTCATTAAAAAAAATAATAATAATGATTACATTCCAGTTAATTCATAATGATAGTTCAACGAAAAAAATTAATCAATTTTAATAAAATAATGTTAATTCAAGAAATCAAGTTTGGCAAATAATCTTATTTCAAAATCGAAGTAGTTTTTTTTAATTACATTAGAAACTAAAACCACTGTACAACAAGATACTTTCTTACAAAATACAGTTTTATTCCATATAATACAATTTAAACAAAATACTCTTCATAACCAGAGTCATCCAAAAGGTCCCAGGTATCAAGATTAGGCATCCTGCACTGTTCTACCCAATCTGCATTGAATCCCTCGTCCTCATGTTCATTCTCTTCCTCATTATCTTCCTCTTCATTCTCTCCCTCATCATTTTCCTCTTCATTCTCTTCCTCATCATTTTCCTCTTCATTCTCTTCCTCATCATTTTCCTCTTCATTCTCTTCCTCATCATTTTTCCCTTTATTCTCTTTCTTATCATTTCCCTCTTCTTTCTCTTCAGGATTATTGTGTTCTTCATTTACTTCATTTTCTTCATATTATTCATTTTCCATGGGATCAAATAGGTAAAAAAAACCCGAAAAAAGTTATTTCAAACAATTCAGGATCCATCTGAAAGAAACAATTTTTTTTCTATTTAATTATTAAAGGTCAAACACAAAATATAGAGGAACTCTTTCGACTAACCTTCAGTAAAAGAACACAAAACAAGAAGGAAGTTTCGTATGGTATAAAATGAGCAGTTATAATATCCCCCGTCCAGAACAAACATTCATATACCAAAACTTGCGACCATTACCCTATAAGCAGAATAAGAAACGTGCAATTTATTATCTTACCATAACAATAACCTAGTTTTAAATTAGCAGGATAAGAAACGCGCAAATAATTATCTCGCGATAACAACAACAACCTAGTTTTAGATTAGCAGGATACGGAACGCGCAACTAATTATCTTAGAATAACAACAACCTAGTTTTAAATGACCAGGATGAGAAACGCGCAATTAATTATCGCACAATAACAACAACCTAGTTTTAACTTAGCAGGATAAGAAACGCGCAATCAATTATCTTACGATTTCACCACATGCAGGGTTCCAAACATTCGATAAGAAAGGACACTCAGAACTATGGGTCCTAATAAAGTTTCTGGAAGGCGAAATTCCCGGATACGATGAGTTACCGGCAGATTTCAGTTCATCATACCAGGACATAATCGTGGAACAGCGCCAGAAGCACAGACCTGTACCTAAGGAAACACCAAAGGGCGACTCAAAACCGAGCGAGGTTCGCAGCATCCACAACGAGATGCATCGAACAGTGATCAAGTGTCGGCACTGCTCCAACACCTTCAAAGTCCGCAGCGACTCCGGGCCTAAAACACATCGTGGTGCCGTCATAATTAAGGTGAACTATGTCCGATGCAAGCAACCGATTTTCGGATACGTAAGGCGATGGACGTGCACGAAAAAAACATACCCTCAACCAAAAGACCCACAGCTAACCGCGGGAAAAAAAGTGAGAAAGAAATCACTCCAACATCGAGAATCAGAGCAATAAAATCAACCCCGAAGACTAAGAACCAGATTGCATCTGTAGGACCACAACCACAACTTGTCGATTTGACAGGTGGACAAGAAGCTGCACCAACCACAAGAGCTCAACAACCTCAGATCCGTCAAATAACGATCCAGGACCAAGCCTCTCGCTCCCGGCCCCCAGATTATAGAACCCTGATGACAGCCCGATTCATCCAGCAACATTTCGCTCACGCGGAAGTCCCTCAAGCACCAGGTGAGCCCTCATGGGACACATTGACTCCGAGCCGCAGTATAAATATGCAGGAAACACCAATGAGGCCCCTGGAAGAGCGGATCAGGGACATCTGATTCCCCAATGGACATAGCCAGTCTGCGTAACCTCCCGGACTCCCCTCGGGCACCCTACAACCACCCTTGGCTGCAAGAGAACGCCTAAGGAACCGACAACCACCCTTAACGACAGCACGCGAGGACGCGCGCAGCTAAAGGGGTAGGGGCTGTCCACACAGCGATTTTGTATGTACGACAATTTTCCGTCATTTTATAAGTTGTTTTCAGATTGTACGACGTTTTTGTCATAATAACTTAGTATAAGAAAAAATTCGTCATCTTCAAGGTTAACTTAACATGCAAACGGGGACGTATGCAGCGAAGGGGGGAGGGATGTCACGTCCCGGTGACATTCATAAATACGCATGATAATGAGTTGTTTATGAACAGTCTCTTGTTTTTCGGGAGCACGACGGGCAACAACCTACGTTGTTTTTTGTTTCGCGCGAACGTTCTAGAAATTGTTCTAGGCGTGGCGTGGAACTTTCCACTGCCAAAGTTCTATTGCGCAACTCTCTAGAATGTTCTAGAAGCTTTCACGGCGTCCTGAGAGCTAGAATAAAAGTCGACGCGTTTCTTAGCTCGCTCTTAGTCATGATCAGTTCTTACTTGCTGCTAGTTGTACTCGCGAATTTGATCGTCCTTATTGTATTGTGCTAAGTGAATATAATACATAAAACTTGTTGTTAATATTTCAGTCTTATTATTAACCGAGTTGCCCCCGTACGTAACGAAGGGACCCACGTAACGGGAGAACGTTACACTAACATTTTCAAAATTTCCAGTAAAATCTGAATGTCAAATTTTATGAAAAAACTAAAATGTCTAAATTTTCAGGAAAACTAAGAATTCTCGCAAATCTATTGTTGAACTCCGAATTCCGAAAGTTCCGAGAAACTTATAATCATTTCATGTAAAAAAAAAAAAAAAACTAAAAATTCACAAATGTTTCTAGCATCTAACAATTTTCTAAATTTTTAAAAAAACTCCAACATACCAAGTTTCTCAGAAAATCCGGTAGTTTAAATTCTAGAAAAACTCCAAATTATAACAATTTCTGATCAATTCAGATTTTACAAATTTTTAGAACCCACATTCTGCGAAAAACTGTTGAAAATGCAATTAGCAAAGAATGGAAGCATTTCAAGATTTAACTGAATGCAAATTTAATTTATTCCGTTCAGAAAACGCGCTAGAATCAATTTTTTCATCATTTTACATAGTGACTTATTAAACGTCGCCTAAATATCGCCATTCAGAGACGTTTTGGCGTCGAAATCTTGTCGTTCCCAGCTAGCTAGCGAATGTATTATATTATAGTGAAACAATAAATTGTTAAAAATTTGTAATTAAAGATGTTTAACTTTATCATTGTTATTTACATTTTCAAAATTTCAAGGATCTTTATAATTCATATAATGATCATATTTCTCACAACAAAATCACTTTATGAGAATTGAAAATTTCATGAATTTTTCATCAACTCTTGAAGACCTTATGAACGAACGAAGTTTTATAAATATACAATATAATACGCTGATTTCATGAAAATTATGCCTGCTTTCATAAAAACTACGATCACTAGTATGCATATGATCTTAACATTTAGAAAATTTGTCAATTTTGGCTTTTGTGGAAATTTGACGGATTTCGAAGTTTACAAAAAGTTTGAGAATTTTTAGAATTTGCACGGTTTGGAGGAATTCCATTAATATAAAGATTATCAAAATTTGTAGAATGTTTGAAGTTTCTAGTATTTTAAATACTTTCATCAATCTCAAATTTCATAAATTTTAAGAATTTCGAGAAATTAAAAGATTCCAGAATTCCAAGAAATCTCGAAGCTTAAAAAAATGCTATTATTTTGACTATTCTGGAATCTCAGACGTTTCAAGAACCTGGAGAATTTTCACTATAACAAAAATTTTCGAAAAGTTCAGGATTCAACAAATTTTTGGAAATGAGAGTTTTCAAGTTTCTTAAGATTTTGAAGATACTGAATATTCTAGGAATTTTGTGCATTCCTCAAATAACAAATATTTATATAGTTTAGAAGGAATTGTAGAATTCCGATGATTGCAGAAAATTTGTGAATCCTTCAAAATTTCGTAATTCAAAAATATAAGAAATATTAAACATTTCAGTAATTTAGAAAATTCCATGATTCAAAGATTTTCGGATACCTTAAGGATTTTGAAAGTCACGAAAAGTTTCAATATTTTTAGAATCCCTGCGATTCTGAGGAATTGGAGCATTCCGAAGATTATGGAATTTTTAAGTTTCCAAAGTTCCGAAAATTTGAAATATTCTTATAATCCTGAAATCGTCAAAATTTGAATTATTTCAAGGATTTTAAAAGTTTCGAAACTTTCAAGAACTTTCGAAGTTCAGCAAATTTAAAATATTTCGAATATTCTGGAATCCCGAAAATTTTAAGGTGACAATTTCCCAATATTTCAACAATGCCTCAAAATTTAAGAATTTCGAAGATTTCCAAATTTTTAAACATTTACAAGATTTTGCAGATTATGAAAATTATAGAAATTTTAAACATTCTCAGAACTCAGAAAATTTTTATAATTTGAAAAAAAAATCATAAAATTTAAAGAATTCCAACATTTCTAAATCCGTCAAAATGAGAAAATTTCAAAATTGCAGCTATAACGAAAATTTGCGTGATTCTGAGAATATAGTAGTCCTGTGTATTTGGTATGAATTCCCGAAAATTCCAGAATATTCAAAATTTTGACTACCTCCTCCAAATTCCATCCCCAGGGGGCGTTGGGGTTACCGAACATGTCCCAGTTTTTCGTTCTTACTATCTGGACATTTTACGCAGAATCGCCAACTGTCGTAGCTCGGGAAAGTCACTTCTACTTCATTCGAAAAAATTATGTAATTTCCATAATTTTGAAGAATATGTTAATTCGTTAAAATTGGGAAATTATAAAATGTTAGCCACAACGAAAATCGGATGGATTTCGAAAATTTCAGTAGGCTCAGATAATTTGTATGAATTTCTGACAATTCCATAATTTTTGAAATATTGAATATCTATTCAAAATACAATTCCGGGGGGGGGGGGGGTACAGAACATGTCCTGGTTTTTTATTCTCTCCATCTGAACACCCTACGCAGAATCGCAAACTGACGTAGCTAGCAAAAGTCTAGTTCCCGGCATGTAAGACGTGAAAACCCTACCTTATCAGGTGGTATTGGCTCCGGGCGATAATGATAATGTCCCTCCAGCGTGTCCCATATCTGCGGTTTCTACTCTCCAATCCCTCGCACTCGCTCGAAACGTCATTCGAAACTTCTGTCAGCAACAGCACCCACAACAGCAGCAATCCAACAACACTCGCGGAAACGAATAATTTTCCGCAAACGCAGCAACGAACCGAAGAAAAATGATGGAATACCGGCTTTTCTCGATACGGATCGTTTCTCCGCTGTGCTCCGCTGCTTGTCCGGGAACACTTTTTTTCGGCCGGAATTCACGGGAATACTCGCGCGACCCGCACCGCGGTTATTCGTTGTTGTTCGTGTCGATCAGGTGGCAGCAGCTGGCAGCAGCTGGCAACAGCGCACTGGTGAGTAGTAGTGGGGCAGGGTGAGCTGGGGTGAGCTGGGGTGAGCCATGAACTCCTTCCTCGAACGCCCTACCGCTCCGTTCTGACCGTCAGAATCTGACGCCACACGGGCTACAACCGTGATCGTGAAGCCGAAGAGTGAGGAGGAGAGGGAATCATGAAGAACTGGAACCAGGAGAAGTATATTGGGTGGTGGGAGCAAGGGACAGGTGGCCACAAATTCTTCCAGAGTTAGCCGTTGAAATGAGGTACCGAGGTACCAGAGCCTTTATGCGCATGCGCTAGAATTCTTCATTCCCCCTTTCCTCTCCACTCCTCTCGTCTGTAGTTGACACTCGCGCTAACAGCTGTTGTTTGTTTTTATTTAAACGAAAGTGAAGGCATCGAATTTTGTACTAATTGTGATGATAATATGTTATTTTTATAATATCATTATGTATTATTAATGTACACGAAAGATATCATGATTCAATTTTTTTACAACAGCTAGTATTAACTAAATTAGTTGCAGTTAATACTAATATAGAATACAGACTTTCTTGATTATTCCTAAGTAGCAACTAGTACCCAACCCATAATTGCCTGTAGGTCGTAATTTCGAAGTACACTTTCAATAAAATAATAACAATAAATTTAAATAAACTTCAAATAACATTATTAACATACGAAAATCCGCTCGCCAAAGTGATTTGACAACTCGACCGAAACAAAATATTAGGA
>JAPYZK010004514.1:0-10351 GCA_030522785.1 Platygaster equestris
CTATTAGAACAAGTGTCGGTTCCAGTCAACACAACTGAAAAATTTCAGTCATAACACCCTCTCAACTGAGTTTTTCAGTTGGGCCGGTTCCAACTCAGACTTTCAGTTAGACTCATCGAATTGTTTAGTGGTAACGTGTTGCCAACGGAATTTTTCAGTTGGAACCAACGAAAATTTCCGTTGCTTCAACTTTTATCGTTTGCTAACTGAAAAAATGAAGTTGTACTGACTGACACGATTTTTCTCGGTGTAATATTAAAATAGGTGTATCACGTGATATTCCAATGAATACCCCCGCACCCCCCTGTGACAAATCATGACAAAACCGACACCCCCTCCCCCCCTTGGCGCATTACGTGATTTATGAACGGCCCCATAATAAAAACAGTAATGAACAATGATAAAGAAGTTCATGCAACAGTAACGTTGAAAAAAATCGCCGATGCCAGGAGGCCGTGAAATCGAGCCGAAATTATGCTCTCATCGTACAATTTTGCGTTTGGGAAAGATCGGGCGATATTCATCTCATCTCGATCGTAATTTATGTGCGAGGCGAATCCGTTAATTGGGAAGGCAAACGTTCGCGTATCGAGATCACGTATCCGAAAGTGCGTGCTTAAAGACGAAACCGTCGATGGGCATGCGTGTATATGGGAATACGCGGCGGATGAAGTAATTAAGGTACAATTTTGGCGCGAAATGACAGCTGTTATAAAACGCGGGTTTTTTGCCGGTAATCACGCGGACTTTTCGAGTCGCGAAAGGGCGAAAGTACGGGGAAAAAAGCGCGCCGCGCTCTCATTACCGAATCTCCAAATCGGGCGATTGGCGACGTGTGACATTCCGGCTTCGCCATCATTTTTCTGATCTCTCGAGCGACAATTAACTCCGGCTTTCACATTTCTTCGCTTTCAGTGAATTGAGCCATTAAATCCCGGCGGGCAACGAAGCTGAGTGAGAAAATCGCGATTGCTCGTAAAACGGAATTAATTTTGGACGGAGATATTAATTTTGAGTTCGGCGATGCTTGAAGGGATATTGGGGGAATTCATATTCAGGTCGGTTATTCGAGTCAATTTTTGTGGGGACGTAATTGATAAGAAAGTCGTCGGAGATTGAATGTATTTTATATTTTTGATATGTAAGTCCTAACACTCATAAATTGTTCCATGGTTCCCCTCCCAATAAAAACCATGACACCATCATTTCCCCATTACATAATCATATTCATCTGTCCACGACTGCCGAAACGGCCGAAAATCGCAATAACAGAAAGCCCATTAGAAACAAAAGTTCCTCTCCAATATAACTTTTCTCACGTCCTGCTACGGATCCCATTTCAACGCGCCGAAAAAGAAAAGGAATCTTTTTGGTTATTATACGAGCTCTCGGAACTCGTTTAACCGCGGTCCCTGGCGTGCCCGAAACCGCGATTTTTCCAGCCTGTCGGGTCGCGTTTCAACGACGCACCGCCACGGCATTAGCATCTCATCGAACTTATAATTGGCAGCCGAGGATCGATCGATATTTTAATTTATATCGAAGGGGTATATCGCCCCCTGACCGGCAGTCGAAGAGTTGTCAACGCACTTAACGAGCTGGGACAGCTCTCTCCCCCCGAAGCTCGCTGACTAGAAAATTGAAAACGTGACGCGAACTATTCAGATGTCATACGCCCCGCTGCAACCAGCCGAGAGAAATAATAAGGTGAAAAATCGTTCTTGCGAGCTTCGGCTCCTTCGCTCCTCAAATTGCCAGGGCAATTATCTGACGAGGGGCGATCGAAAGTGCGGAGGAATTCAATTAGGCATTTGGAAATGATCGCGCATATACTGTAGGGTTGTTGATATTATATCGATATCATCGAATATCGATTATCAAATATCGATGTTCCTGGTATGCAATATTTTCGATATTCGATATTATCTATATGCGTTTTTCGATATCATATATTATCGATATTTTCAACGTTCGATATTATGGAAACTTTCAACTTCGATATTATCGATATTCGAGATTTAATGTATATTGTCTGAATGCAATATTGATAATTTCCGATATTCTCTTTATTTTCGATATTCGATAACTTCGACATTCGATATTTGGGACCCGATATATCGTATCCGGTATCCGATATTTTTCTAAACATCGAATATCATCGATATTGTATCCAAAATTGTTCCAAACATCGTATATTATCGATACTGATAAACATCGAAAATTTGGAATTTGTTCATCAATTGTACCTTATTTACCATAAATTCTCTTAAGATCGGATACATTCTAGAATTTTTTTTCGGAGGGATAATCAACTGCTTAGAAATGACTTCGTAGACCACGATAACATCCCAGGTTCCCATGTCCAGAGTCATGGGAATCGTGTCCGAGCTTTGTCTTGTTCGCGGCTGGGACGCATCCGAAATAGAAAACAGTTTCATCAACTCGCATCATCAATTGACCGGCCAGCGGATTACGAATGGGTGAAAGTCAAGCAATTGAAATTCGTGGAAATGCTCGAATGACTGCTCGGAACTCTAAATGAAGCGAGACATAGCTCCGTGTCGAGCACTGAACGCGGGCCAATTGAGTAAACGCTATTCCGTCAGTTGCTCGGGTCGTACAGAATACCAGATAAATCTAGCCGACATCCGACCGAATGCATTTCATCTGACATATCGAAAATTCCGCCGCACCGCAACGATCGATGCGGAATCGAGAGCGCGACCCATTTAAAATTAATCAACGTCATTTACGAGAGACGTAAATCTAACGCATCGTAATCGGCGACTTCGATATCTTGAAAGATCGATTCCTCGGAAGAATATTTTTGAGTTTGGCGATTTTTGAAACAGATGTTTATTATTGATGTTAATTTAGGTGGGATGGGAGAGAGAGGGGAAGTTTCAGCAAAAAATGATTTTTCGAGGTTAGATTCGGCACTTTATGTTTCGAAATTGAATTATGGGGTTTTCTTCGATTTTACTCATGGTAATTCTATAGTCCACTTATTTTCGTTTTTTCGTTCATAAAATGTACAACAATCGATTTAGAATTCTGGAGTATCGATATTTAGATACTCAGAAAGTATCGAATAATCTGAATAAATCGATGTGTCGGTTGTTAATTCCTCCATTACATCCACCATTTTGTGATAAATTCTAACCTTCGGCGGGAAATTCAAAAATATAGATTCAATTTCAACTTTTTCGTTGCAAATTTTATTCCGCTCCGCTTTTATTTTGCACATCGATTGAAACATTCTTACACGTGACAGCAAAGCTTTTTATCATTTCAAAAAAAAATTCGGGAACTTCTCGTGTTGTTAAGGTATTGCAAGCTTTAGTTGTGACATCCATATTCGTATGGTTATGCCATGCTTGATCGTAGTTGCCATGACCACAGTAAATACTTATATTTGCGCTACACCCTGTTTTCTCCCACACCCACCCACCGAATTTTTTCCCCTTCGACGTCGGAGCCCATCAATTTCACAAAAATTAGGCGGCACTAACGAGCGTCCGGTCATATGACAAACAGAGATTCATTAAAAAGCACGTGACAGGCTGGATAATGGATCAGTCCATTACTCATCCGCGCTTTGACAGGCCGTTGACTTGCGATGCGGCGATTAATCATCGCAATTTTTTCGTCCACCCCCCAAACAACCTTTCCCTTACAGCTCATATCACCTACGAATCTTCATTCCGGACAAAAATTGCATAAACAATTATATATCAGATTATATACAATCATCGTAGATTTTTTTCGAAAAGCTCGACAGTCGACTTTTGCCTATACGTGATCCAACGATGATCTGATTCACGTTCCAAATCATACATGGAAACTTAAAAAACCTCCCCGACGAACCAAATTTGCGATCTAATTAACAAACATCTTTTTTGCGGCCATAAATCCTCTCTCCCGGAGAGAAAATGACGCTCGCGGTGCGCCGGCAAAGAGCCGAGACACGCACAAAACAGGGAAGGCCCTGACAGTTATAAATGACGACGGCGGACGCGAGCAATGATCGAAATCCCTGTCGAGTTAGCCGCGACGAGAATCGAATGCGGCTGTGAATCCCTCTGTTCGCGGGTCTTCTCGTCCCTTTTTTTTTGCGAAAAGGGAGAAAATGCGTAAAAGAGAGAGAGCCGGTCGAAGATGAGGAGAGGGCACCGACGTCGAGGTGCGCGAACGGTTGCTAAAACGGACGCTCCGAGCTATTAATTACCTTTATTCGGATATCAGCGTCGATCGATCTCCGCTGAGTCGGCGGCTCGATTGTCGAGCTCCCCCGATCGATCGTCCCTCGATCCCCGGGACCGCGAGAACAATGGACGTGAACAATGACTTGCTCTTGTCGGCTCTGTTTCGATTCGTTTCAAATAACGCTAACATACCGACAACGATCTGGCCTGTCTCGGCATTCAGGCCGTTTTTGCGGCTTGAAAGGCTCCGAGAGCCGCGCCGCTTCAAGGTTTTGATGAAGATGATCGCGATCGAGAGGTCGGGATTTTTCGGGTGCGGAATCAGCGATTAGATCGAAGAGACAGGAGTTGGAACGATCCAAATCGATACATCGATTCCGGACCTCCGATCCAAATTATCGACTGTCGATAACCATCCAGTTGACGAACACAAACATAGCCTCAAAAAGCGTCGAAACGACCGAGTGCGAACGTATTTTCGTGAGAGGTTGGTTTTTTTTTGCGCAGTTCACTAGCTTGAAGCTCTTTTTTCGAGTGTCAAAAAAGTTCCGGGATGTCTCGCGAGTGGAAACGGCGTGAGAAGGGATGCGACAACGAGTTCCCTTCCGCGTCCAATCTACCACCGGCGCATATGCATACGCGCGCCTCGTTGCGCGCCATTTGTTTCAATCTACGGACAAGACTAATTGCTCGCAGCATCGCAAGACGGGCGAGGGTAGGGGGAGATGACGAGACGGGACCATGGAGTTTTTGCAGTACATGTATAAGTACGCTCACCTCGGGCAGAAGCTTTGCTCTGTCAAGCACTCATGGAGACAAACGAGCTTTCGCGACAATCAAGCGCTGTCGACCTTTCGCGAACGTTCCTTTTCAGCCGGCCGCTTCATCATAATTTATCGCGACACCGGCGCGCTAATAACTCAATTTATTTCACTGAGGGGAGCCCATTATTTTAACGGCCGGCTGGCCATACGCCGGTTTCCGGCGAATGCGCCGGGGGAAGATACGCGATTCCGAAAAAAATTTCCGGAGTTCTGAAATCTTTTCAAAACACCCCATTGAGTCATGTTCTGATGGGCTGTATGGATACATGGTAATGTTCATCCCGCGATGGGACCCGCTTTTTGATGAAGATGTATCAAAACAAGAACTTGTCAGAGCAAACGCTTATTTTCAACTTATGATCTCTGTCGAGATAACAGTGGCCATTGTCAGGGTTTAACATTTTTGCACAATAATGACCTCAATTTTGAGGTTAGGATGAGGGTTGTTGATATTATATAGAATATCGTTCACCAACTATCGATATTCTCGATATGCAATATTTTCGATATTCGATATTTTTAATTTTCGGCGTTATCGATATTTGACATATGATATATTGTATACATGTAGTATCGAAAATTTTCGACATTCTTTTTATTTTCGATATTCGATATCTTCAGCATTCGATATTTGGATATTTATTCGGATATTGGATACGATATATCGTATCCAATATCCGATATTTTTCTAAATATCGGGTATTATCGATAACGTCACCACATTTTTCTACATGTCGAATTCGACCAACGTTAGATATTATCGACATCGATATTTTCGCGTGATATTAACAACCCTAATTAGGATTATGAAAAAAACT
This sequence comes from Platygaster equestris, assembly GCA_030522785.1. NCBI lineage: Eukaryota > Metazoa > Arthropoda > Insecta > Hymenoptera > Platygastridae > Platygaster > Platygaster equestris. Next base: position 5,848 of record JAPYZK010004514.1, read on the forward strand.
TCTGCACGTTATTGCGTGCTGGTTTTCTCACGGGCGACAATTTAAGTTTCGAATTTTAAGGTTGACAAGTCGCAGTTGCGTGTGACACGTTGTACAGCGTTAATAAAAGGTTACAGCGAGTTAAGTACAAGCCGCTGTCCGCGGGTGGAGCGACAGGTGTCACCGTCTCGGCTATTTATTGCTCCTTTCTCCCTCGCGCGCGAGCGAGCGGGCTCATTAAGCCGAGCGGATTAATTACGCCGTCATTATCATAATCCCGGGAGTGAATCCCGCGGGCCGTCAATAATTTGAGGAGTGACGAAGTCGTTTTAGATGCGAAAGACGGGTTTCATTTTTTATACAATGTTGCGGAAAGTACAAAAAGACGTTGATGAGCAGTTCTCGAGAGCTGAATTAGCACTTTTGTGGACATGCGTTTTTTTACTTACTTTTCGATCACGTTTTGTAGGGACATAAGCTCAAAATCCTTTTCTGAGAAACAATATTATCTCGACCATCAAACGTATTTTAGATTATTTGAATTGAATGTCAAAGCAAGGTAACAAACACACTAACACTTATTTCTCGAAGTCAAATACCTAATGTCTCACTCCTTACATAGTTCTGCGTGCTATCCCGCCGAATGGCAATAATTCCCAACCGGTTCGCTGCATCCGACGATCGGTAATTAAAACGGTTCCTTGCATCACGCGGCTATTTACGTACTTATTATTCCCCATGAATTATGGCAGCTTTCACCTAGCACGATTCGCCGACACGCGAACGTGAATCCGCTCGTTGAAACCGAACGACCGTTCTTTCCGGCAGCCAACGTGGTATATGTCCAATGTTCACTTCACAAAAGCCTTTATCTCCACAGGTCCAAAGAACCAATCTACCGGTTATTCGAAACTCGCTGAAAATTAGTTTATTCTTCTCGCGATGAAATCGCGCGGAATTTAATGGCCACCGGGAACAATGGCGCGGGATCACGTCTTCCACGTTTTTTAACCGATGTTCGCAGCGGCGAAATTTGCGGTGTCTGATTTTTATCGCTTTCTGGGCTTATAGATCCGATCGGATCTAGTTCAGGGGTTGCCCTGCATCGGATCATGCGCAGTCTTCCGCCAAACGCGAAAAAGCCTGGGAAAAAACGCGAGACCCACGTACGAAGGAGGCGATCGGGTATGCACGGGGCATATATAAATCGACGACGTCGGAATCATCAAAGACCGGGAGGTCATTGGGTAACTCGTCACGCGTCTCCCTATCGGACAGGATGTCGCAACTCGCGACATGTAATTGCGACGACTGCGCCCGGCTGCGTTTTCGCGCCGGAAAGGAAATTCTGAGGCGAGATCGGTTCGCACAAAGGCGCTGCCCCGGGTGCTGTTCCGTTATACCCCGCGAAACCCCCGAAGTGGCCTTTGACGGCTCACTTTGCGCCGCGTTTTTCCGGTTCGCAGTGCGGACGACAGCCGTGTAACGCCTCTCGCGGGGAAGATTCATCGATTCCCGGATGCCAGGAATCGATGCTTATCGGACACGTCGAACGAAGAGGAACAGGCGGCTTTTCCGACGCGGAGAAGCGGATGAAAAAGAGGGGGGAGAGTGCGTTTGAGGATTTTGAGATCATTTTTTGATAATTTTTGGTAGTTGTGTAGAATAGAAGATCGTGGAACAGAAATGGGCGAACATAAATTTTTTCAAGTTCGATGGTTTTTCTGAAACATGTCGACATGGTTTTTTTTCGAAACATTCGAGGGCGAATCGTCAGGTCATGTCTAGGTGTCTGGTAATGGTGGGGAAATATTCGATAATAATTATCGATATTATTGAAATTCATCGATATAGACAAGAAATTATCGATATTATTGATATTGACAGAATATTGTTGGCGTGGACGGGAAATTATCAGTATTGTCTATGTAGACGGAAAATAATCGATACAGATGGTAAATTGTCGATACTATCGATATTGACAGAAATATTTCGACATAGGCGGATAATTATCGATATTATTGATATAGACGCAAAATTATACTGATATAGATGAGAAATTATCAATAGAGATAAGAAATCGTCGAAATTATTGATATTGACAGACAATTGTCGATAGAGACGTAAAACTATTAACATTTTTTATATAGACGTGGAATCATCGGTATTATCAATATAAACGGAAAATTATCAGTATGATCGATATAGACGGAAAGTTATCGATAACATCACTGGAATCTTCCGTCTATGACGGTCAATTATATTTCAATTCAAAGTTTAACCCGGAATTTTCAATTTGAATATTCAGTGCAGAAACTTCGAATTTGAAGTTCAACCACAAAACTTAAATTTTCGACTTCAATTCCAAACTTCAATGTACAACCTCAAAAGAAGTGGTACAGTAGACAAATCGAAAAATTGTATTTCTAAATTGTATAAAATGCAAAATAAAAACAGAATGTACTCAATGCAGAGCCCAAATCTCGATATATATTGATAACTATCGATACTGGCGTCCCAAAATCGATCATTCCCCATACTCACTTCCCTCAATATTTTACATCCCTAGACTGTCTAGAACACGATAAAAATACCCCCTTTCAGACCGAAATTTAAACTCTGACACGTGATATAAATTGCGCGACAGTATCCAGTCGTGTCATCCCGAACTCGTCAACGCCAAGACGAATAAGTTAATAATTCAAAAGTCCCATCCAACAATAGACACGCTGGGAATATTTTGCAACCCCGGCCACGTTATCGATTCCGTGAATATTGCATAATCGTCGCACTTACGCCCCCGCGCTGTCTTTCCGAGCCGCGCTGATGGCGGTATTGCTCAATCAGTTCGGCACCGCCCGCTGTAATTGAGTTTTAACGGCTGTCAAATTAATTATTCGCTTTCTTTCCGATGTCTGCAAACACTCGCTGTTATATTACGACGCTAATGAGTCGTGCCGAGAATCACTTTCACATCCGAACAAATGCTGTTAAATATCAAGACGCAGCATGGGACCCATGAGTTACATGCGAAAGTGCAGCGGGCAAATTAAAAGCTTCATTGACGTGTTCCTTTTGCTCGGCAATTAAGCAAATGCGGGGTGATGTTTCGAAAGAAAAATGAACAACGAATGTGAACTTGGGAAATACATTTCAGACGAGATTATTTTCTTGGTCGTTAATTGCGAGAAGTTGTCTTTGGATGAATTGAGAGATCGAAGGATTTTTTATTCAGAAGTTTGATGGGAATTTCAATTGCGGGATTCGGGGGTTGGTGATCGGTTTTGTGAACAAAGGAAATGACGTGGTGCTTTTGCATAATTATGAACAATTTGTTTGTGGCAGGAAAATTGCGGGCAATCAAGAGTAATGGGATACGATGTGTACTTTTATCGTGAATTATTTATTCGAGTCATAGCCGGTTATTGACGTGAACTCTTCACGTTTGGTGAAAGTTTTTTTTTTTTTAGGCGAATTTCGAGAGAGGGAAGAATATTTATAAAATATGAATAATGACGATAGCGATCTCGATAAGATTTTTGAAATACCCGAAACTGATTTTACATTCGTAACGGAAAAATGAACGATTCGAATTTCGAAATTTCAAAAATGGCTGGTGAATGAAAGGACGAATCGATACATCGATTCAAAAAAGTACTATTGCAGACCAAATCCTTGTACAAATTCAAAGATTCTACAATTTCGGGATTCTAAATCTTAGAATACGGAAATTTTGGTGAAAAATTAGAATATTTGAGGAATTAGAGGTTCAGAAAATTAGGTTTTGAGTACTAATGGTGTTTATTTTTCTCATTTTCAATTAATAGGACAATAGTAGGACGTCAAAAATTGAAATTATTATCGCTTTTATACAATAAAGAGGAAATATTGTAGACAAAGAGAATATTTCATACTTCTGTATTATTCTATAGAATATTTAGGATTTATTGATCTCTGAATCTATTTACTTCATAAAATATTCTAAAGAATGATGAGAAAATATTCTATAACAATTAAGAGAGAATATTCTATAAAACGAAAATTTATTCCATAGAATGAATTCGATAATATGTATAAAAAACAAGCTCCAGTCCGTAAAAAAACTTTCTAAATGTATCCTGGAGCGATTCTGCATTTTTCAGTGTGTACATGCTAAAAAAAGTTACTGAAAGTATCTCGTCGAGCTTTTAAGTTATTCATGGCATTAAAAGGGTATATTTCACTTGCCTGAGACAATTCGAACCGAATATTGTAGAAACAGAGATTCAATATTAAAGAAAACATCAAGTTATTCACTATTCTCGGATCTATTTCGAACTAACAAAATGAAAAAATTGTATTTACCCCAGAATTGTAGACTAAGTGTTTTTTAGAGCAAAAATTTCGACATAAAAACATAAAAAATGATTGAAAACTAAAACTGAAAACCCTCGTTCAAAAAAAAAAAAAAAAAAAAAATTCAAAAAGATCACAATCTCTTGCAAATTTTATCAAATATTCGAAGAGTGATAAAGAAAATCCTCAA
>JAPYZK010004515.1:0-10351 GCA_030522785.1 Platygaster equestris
TGCCAACCTTGCCACCGCGCCCTGCCATTGCTTGTTTATGTTTGCAACTTCCGGTGGAGCCCTAACCTCAAAGTCAGCGAACCCTCTCTTTTTCGGGTAAATTTCTCCAAAACCACACGAAATCGGCTAAGTCCACCACACAACGTAAAGCCCGGCTCTCGACGAGCAAAATGCACCACTTTTTTAACTTTACGCGATCCGAAACAACTTTTGAGATCACTTAATTGCGGGACAAAAAACCAGGACATGCACACCTGTCAAAGCCCAAACCGGAAGTCAATTATCACAGTTCCTCACTATGATTTTATTCGTGATTAACTATTATAATTGTATTCGACACTTTCGTAAGCAACAAAAATACACCGTTCCGACATTTTGAGTTTAGAGTTGGGGAGTTTGAAGTTTCGACTTACGTCGAGTCGCTTGTCCGCCATATTGTTTCCATCATCGTTGAAAACAAGATGGCGTTAACGTTAAAAATATGACTCCGTTTTTTAACAAATTGCTATATTGCTGTTAAAAAACAGTATATACTGGGAGTCTGAGACGTATCGATGTTGGACAAACATCGCCCCCGTAACTCTAAACCTTATATGGCCCTTATAAGATTTCTGAAAATCCTTGTAAGTTTACTATTTCTTATATGACGCCTTATTAAATTCATATAAAACCTTATATGTTTCGAGGAATCTTGCATGGCCACCATATAGGTTTTTTGTAATCTTATATGGAATCTCATGAGATTTTTGAGATCTTATAGGGTTTAAATCTTATAAGATCTCCAAAATCTCATACGGTTACATATAAGATTTCAAAAAACTGATATGGCGGCCATATGAGATTCCTCGTAATATATAAGGTTTTATATGAATTTTATAAGGAGTCATATAAGAAGTGGTGAACTTCTGAGGATATTCAAGAATCTTATGAGGGCCATATAAGACTTAAAGTTACGAGGGCGGTATGCATACATATCGTGCGCGTACAGAAGGTTCATATAAAGGAAGATAATACGTTCTTGATTTGCCACACTAGGTTACTTTTATTCTTCGTGTGACGTTTCTATCATATTGTAATATATCTATCTCAGTATTGGAGATTTGAGTCTCTACTTGAGTCATGGGGCGTTCAAAATGCGTCCCTCGAGGGTGATATCGTCAGAATTTTCGGAATTTTCCGTCTGGAACGATGATGAAATAATGGCGGCTATCACACAACGTTTTTTTGTCTGCAACAAATATACTTACTCGAAGAATCAGGTCACTCACGCGCTCGAAATACGAAAACTTGATTTACTTACCCATTTTGTTTTTCTTTTCGGGAACTTCCGTCAACGCTGTAGACCCTGTTGACTCGTTGAAAGCGTTGGGAAATCAGTCACTCGTTGAGATTACAATTTTGGAAGATATTAAGTTTGCACGTCGAACAGCAAAACACGATGGAATTCATCGCATGAATCGTGTGCTGTTTCACCATTGGCTATGACATACATAATTGAAGTTATTTTTAGCGTGATATAAACAGGAAACTGATGAATATAAAAGTTATCACTTTTACGAGGTGAGAACATTTAATATTAATAATCAACAAAGTAATACAACGATAATTCATACGATTGCTTGTTGTTGGCATTGTTGAGCGCGATGACTAAAATAACAGTTGCCATGCAATATTAATAACACAGTTCGACAAAATTAGACCTTCGGAGTTGGGCTGGGGAAATTTCTGCAAAAACGGGTGCCTTTGGTCACCAATAAACGATTCCCAAGAGGGTTTTGACAGTTCGCACCTTTTTTTCAAGTTATTAACAATATTAAATAAAAAAGTTAAAATCAGATGTATACATCCGATTTGAAAAATTCAAAATGTTATTCGGACGTACTCGATAAGAGAAATTGATGTCCACAATTTTTTCCGCGAAAAAATCATTATTTCGATAAGTAAATTTGGGACAAAATTAATGCGAGGTCATTACCGGGAACGGTCTGTTGACTTTTTCATTTAATATTGTTTATAACTTAAAAAAAAGATGCAAACTGTCAAAACCCTCTTGGTAATTGTTTATTGGTGACCAAAAGAAACCCGTTTTTGCAGAAATTTTCTCAGCCCATTTTTTTTGTCGAACTTTGTAATAAAATATAAAATACATGATTCAAAATAAAACTCTTCTGAACGATTAAAATGCACATGAAGTGAAAAATTCTTCATGTTTCTTTTTGAAAATTTGAATCCATCTATGATACAGCGTCCCGTCGCTTTCTCATCTCAATTTATCATAAGTAGTTCATTTGAATCTGGAGATCGTAAGCAAGATTTAGAGACTGTCATCTTTCGAATATATATACTGTAAGTCAAGGGTCATTAACTAGAAATGAATCAGCTAGACTGACGAAAATACTTTATCAGGAAAAACATCGGAATAATGTCAATGTGTACTGATTTCAGATTTTATTCATTCAGGTGACGGTATTATAGCCAGAAAATTGACTGATTTACAGACTTTGGAAGGATCGTAAAAAAATCGATGACCAAAAATAAAAGTTTTTTGTATACATCTGAAGATTCATGTAGAATTTTCTTATCAAAGAAAACAAGTTTTGAAAGAAAAAAACAAGTTTTAACACATTTCCAAATTTCGGAAATGAACTTCCTCCTTGACCTTTGAACTAGAAGTTTCTGAATTGAAGTTTCAACTTGAAGTTCTCGGAATGAACTCCAGCCTTGAAGTTTCCGGAGTTCTTTCTAGCTTGAAGTTGCGGAATTAAAATTTGAAATTTGAATTTACGAATCAAAGTTTAAACTTGAAGTTTCCAAATTTAAGTTCAAACTCGGAGTTTTCGGTATCAACTTCAACTTTGAAGTTATACAGAAGTTAATTTCTTTTTCGAAATTGCGGAATTGAACTTCAGTCTTGAAGTTTTCGATATAAATATCAACAACCATGAAATTTTGGAAGTTAGTTTATAGCTCGAGATCGCGGAATTGAACTTTAAACTTGAAGTTTCCGAATTGAAGTTCCGCCCCAAAATGTCGGAGGTTACGTCTAGCTTAAAAGTTGGGGAATTTGCCTTCAAAATTGATGTTCACAAACTGAAGTTCAAATTTGAAGTTCAAACTTGAAGTTTCCGATACGATCTTTAACGTTGATGTTTTGGAAGTCAATTTCTTACTTAAAATTGCTGAACTGAACTTCAATTGTGAAGTTCCCGAATTGAAGTTCAAACTTGAAGTTTTCGATATAAACTTCAACCGTGAAGTTTCTGAAGTTAATTTATAGCTTGAAGTCGCTGAGTTGAACTTCAAACTTGAAGCTTTCAGATTTAGATTCGGACTTGAAGTTTCTGAATTGAAGTTCGAATTTGAAGTTTTAGAAATGAACTTCAGCCTCTAAGTTCCAGAGGTTATGTCTAGCTTGCATTTGAATTTCGAAATTTGACTTCAAAACTGATATTTACGGAGTGAAGTACGAATCTGAAGTTTCAAAGTTGGTGTTTAAATTTGAAGTTTCCGATATGAACTTTAACCTCGAAGTTCCAGAAGTTGATTTATAGCCTGAAGTTTCAAAATTAAACTTCAAACTCAAAATTTCGAAAGTTCGCATTGATAGGGCGGAAAAGATTTTTTTCAGGACTTTTTCGAAATTTTTCGCCGTGGGCTTTTTCGGATTTCTGTCCCTGTAGGGCACGAACGGCCATTTTCCGCTAGCCTCGCAAGCACGAAAAATCTTAATTTTCGATACGCTCGAAAAATCCCATAGCGATTATTGCATGCAGTTATACATTTACGAAGTAATTTCGAAACACGTACAAAAAATGAGAAAATTTCCCAACGAAATTTGCTATCAGTCAACACCCCAAAAAATCAAAAATATGTCCAATTCAGTATGCACTTTTAAAATCCTCGAAATTATCTAACTATTCAAAAATTCTCAAATATTTGTACAAAAAAAAATCAAGTATCGGTTTCTCACCGTTTTTTCTATGCCACCACAGTGAATCTAGAAAAAAAAAAAAACCATAAACTCTCAATACATCCTAAAAAATCACAACTTCACCAAAAGTTTCCGAGAACCGTAAAATTCCCACAATGTTTTGCATACCCCACAGCAGCAATAGTGAGGATAGTCGTCATTCGGTAGAATCACAGCTCATAAAAACATAATAATCAGAGGCCGGGCAAAAGACGGTCCAGAGGGTCATAGGAGCAGAGGGGAAGAGAAAGCATAAAAAGCCTGGCGAAGAAATTATCGACATTGTGATGAATGGTCGTGAGCGGGTGACAGACGCTCTTCCTCACCATGGGACATTCTCATCGGATCTCGCTAATTTCGACTTGTTTTTTTATACTCTTCTCGTCAACGTCAGCTTCACGTAAGTCACCAAAATTCATCGTTAGAATGTTGTATTTTTGGTTTAGATAACGAGGTAGACCGGCAAATTTCTAATCGATTAACAATTTGGTACATCCAGTGTGTTATTTGAATATTTTATGTCACCTAGGAACTTAGTAAAATTGGACGCAGCAGGGGTAATAAAGAATTAATCATAAAATAAATAAATATATAGCAAGAATAATGAATATAGTAATGAATTAATAATTTATTGGGCGATGTAATTGGGTTCAATACAACTGTTGTGAGTTGAATGTAATTATTGGTAAAAAAATGTTGGTTTAATGGAGTTGTTGCACAATAATTGTGGATGTAACACATTTTTATTGAGGAATAATTGAATGAAAGATGATTTTTGTAGGTTTAAAGCGATTATTGCCTATCAATTGAGGGTTCAATACAATTATTGCCTAATAATTGTGGATTTGACACAACTTTGTGGGTTGAACGCAATTATTGGCTAATAAATGTGGGTTCAACAGAGTTATTGCACAATAATTGTGAGTTGAACTCAGTTTTATTGGAGAAAAATTGAGTTTAACATAATTTTTGTAGATTGAACGCAATCTTGAGCCAATAAATGTAGATTTAGCAGAGTTATTACACAATAATTGTACACTTGACACAGTTTTATTGCACAATAATTGTGGGTTCAACACAGCTTTTTTGGGCTATAATTGGGTTTAAGACGATTTCGTAGGTTTGACACAATTATTGCCTATGAATTGTGGGTTTAACACAATTACTGGCCAATGATTGTGGGTTGAGCACATTTTTTGTGGGTTAAACAGAGTTATTGTGCTAATTGTGGGTTCAACACAGTTTCATCGAGCAATAATTCGTTTCAACACAATTTTTGCGGGTTAAACGCAATTATTGGCCAACAAATGTGTATTTAACCGAGTCATTTCATAATAATTGTGCGTGTAACACAATTTTATTAGTCAACATTGGGTTTCAGATGATTGGAGTGAGTTCAACGCAATTATTGGCCAATGAATGTGGTTTCAACGCAATCACTGTTCATTAAAACAGTATTTAACACAGTCATCGGCCGAAAATTAGGTTAAACACAATTAATGCCTCACAGGAATTGTGGGCTCAACACAATTATTGCCCAATTAATGTGGGTTTCACACAGTCATTGCACGATATTCGTAGTTTAAACACATTTATTGCCTCACATTTGTGGATTCAACACAATTATTGTAGATTCAACGCAGCTATCGCTTGATAATTGTGAGTTTCACACAAATATTGTCAGACAAACGTGGATTTAACACAGTAATTGGACAAAAATTTGGGGTCCAACACAATTACTGTGGGTTCAACACAATTATGGCCCAATGAACGTGGGTCTAACACAGTAATCGCCTGAAAATTGTGGGTTTACCACAGCTTTTATGGGTGCAACACAACTATGCGTTATAAATGTGGGTTTAACACCATTATCGTCTGATAAATGTGTGTTTAGTACAGTTGCTGCTCAATCATTCTGGGTTTAACACAATCATTGTAGGTTTAACACAGTTATTGTCCAATAATAAGAACAAGAGTATTAACAGGCTTTGAAATTATACATTTTAATCAAGTATTTCTGCAAACGCAAAATTCAGGTTTGTCGTTAGTTTTGACACAAACTGGTGATATCCTTGCATATAGAATTTGAAATTTTTGAGTTTCTATAATTAGTATCCAAATTCTGGAACTTTGAGTTTCTGTAAAATTGCCCTTACGGAACTTCCGAATTTTGAAGTTTTATAGGTTTACGAAGCTTCTAAGTGCTTGGAATTCGGAAATTTTGCAAGATTTTAGGTTTTGGAGGTTTTCCAATTTTCAAATTCAAAAGCCGTGAAGTTTCAAAATTTTCTGAGTCTAAAAAATGTTGGAACTTAGCAATTTTTAGAATATTGGAATCTTCAAGTTTTGATGAATTATGAAGTTTTGAAAGTTTAAGGGATTTTGAAAGACTGGAATTTTCAGATATGGCAGAATTTTCAAGAATTTCGTAGTTTTTATAGATTCGGAGGTTCAAAAATGAGAATCGAAGTTTTTTAGATTTCGGAAAATTCAAAGTTCTAGAGATTTTAGAATTTTGAAGTTTGGAGAATTCGCAAGAATTTCCCGTGTTTGGAGAATTTCAAAAAAACTGCTATGTTTCACAATTTGCAAAGTTTAGGAAATTTCGAAGGTGTTTAATAATCCCCAAATTCAGAGCGGCTAAAATTTTCGAAGTTTTGAAATAAATTTTGACTGATTTTGTAAAATTTCGATTTTCTAGGACTTCCTAGTTCAACAAATTCGTCAAGTTTTCAAAATATGTTATATTTTTGAACATTTTTTTGCACACAATTTTGTCACCTAAAGTTATAAGTATAAATTACCTACCACTGGAAAAACTATCGAAAAACGATCTTTTTTTCCTTTTCGGTCATTTTTCTGCTCATCGTAGACAAACTCTGAAAAATCATAATTTTTTCGGGTATATTTCAACAATAAGAAATGTATTAACAGGCGTCGAAATTGTACATTTCGAAGTAACGAGTGAAATCGAGTCATCGCCAACAGATTTTATTAGCTGTAAGAATCAAATAACAAAACTTTATATCTCATTTTGGTCAAAACTCAACATACAACTAAATTTCATGATGAATCAAGCAAATTTTTATCATTTTTACGAATCATCACTATTTTTCATAATTTTCTCTAAAACACAATCGCACTCGAAACAAAATTATTGTGCATTGCGTGTATTCACGAACACTTGTCATGATTGGATTTCAATTGGAGATAACGAGCACATTCTGTCATTGACCAGTAATTGATTGAATTAATTCATCAGCATCAAAGAAAAAGTGGAGAGTGAATGAGTGAGTTAAGGGTACGTGAAGCAAACACATTCGAGCTTGATAGCCCCCACGATAGAAGCGAACGTTGATACGGTTTCTAGAGAGGACATTTCATGTGCGTTTTGACTTCGACAGTTACAAGAAAACTGATTACATATGTCCGGATGTCGTTACACGCTGATTACGCGTGTCAAAGATCATATTTAATCTTTGTTTATGATGCCGCACAACTGTTGAAAATTTTACGTGATAACACGTCCATATCTGTTGCAAAACTCCCGCTGCGACAAAATTACGATGGTTTGAAAATTATAGGTGAATTTGTGGAGAATTTTTAATTGAGGAATCGAATTTTGAGTCATTGAGTCGAGGAAAATACGAAAATTACGTCTAATGATGAATCATTGGGAAGTTGGATATTTTTGAGTTGGACATTTTTTGCGAATTTTGGCAAAGTCGGAATAATGTGTAACTTGAGATTTTTTTTTTCTTAGTTTTACGAATATTTTTAGAAATACTGAAGTTCCCAGAATTTTTGGATTAACGCAAATTTCGAACTTTGACATTTACGAATGTTTTAGGGTTGTCAGAAGTGTATGATTTTTGTAAATGGTCGAATATTTTTGGAACCTTTTAGATTATCGAAATTTCCGCAAATTTCAGAACTATCGAACTGTACAACATTTAAAAAATCGTTGAATTTTTCAATTTTTCTTCATTTTTCATATTTTCAATTTTCTGCAAATTAGTGAATTCGTAAAATTCACTATATTACCAGAAAAAAAACGGAATTTTCAAAATTCTCTCAATTGTAAACAATTGTAGGTGGATAATGGAAAATTTTCGATTAGGAAATCGAATTTTGGAAATTATAATAATTTTCCATATTTCCAAGAGTTGAAGAATTCTTAATTTTGGAGAATCCAAAAAATTTTCAATAATTTCGAAATTTGCAAAATATGAAATTTCCAAAAATGACAAAATTTAGATAATCCTCCCAATTGTAAAAAATTCCGAAATCAATAATATGAAGAAAAAAACCACCATAATCTTGATATTTTCGGAAATTTCCAAATCATTAAACTCGCGAATTATTTGAAATCTTCGAAATTCCATATTATTCAAAATCTTTTAATTTTTAGGATCCTTGAAATTTTATAAGGAATACTCGAAATATACTGCATGTTCTAAAAATTGCAAAAATTTTGAAATTCTTATAATTTCAATTAATTTCAAATTATGTATCAAAACTTGCGAGAATTATTAAAATCTCGCATATTCTCAATAAAAGTTAAACAAAACTCATTAATTGAAGAATTATAAATATTCCAAATTATCACAAAATTGGCAAAATTTCTACAATTCTTGAAATTTTGGGCATTGCAACGGTTTTCAAAATGAATTGAAATGTTAAAATCTCGAAAGTGTTCAAAATTTTCAAGTTATTTGAAATTTTCGGAATCTTCATAATTTACGAATTTTTCAAAAAATTAACAAAATTAAAAAAATTGGACAAAATCCAGAAATTTTAGGTAACTACTAAATTAAAAAATGAAATGAATATCTTCGAAATCCTTAAAATTCTCAACACAGAAAAAAAGTGACTGCTGGGGCAGCGAATTATCATCGTAAAATGCGGAACAACGGATATTTCCACTGTACTAGCGAATACTTCGCTAGCGTAACAAACAAGATTCGTTAGAATATGGACAAATCAACGGATCTGTTTCGTTGCATTAGCAAAACATTCGCTGGTCCAGCGGAAGTTTTCCGTAAAATACGGAACAACGGAATAATTCCCTGCCCTAGCAGTTCCTTTTTTTGAGTAAATGATTCGAAAATTCCCTAGTTTCAAAAAAATTCTCGAATTTCCCACAATTCTCAAATTTTTTAAATTGTGAATATTTACGGAAATATCAAAAATCTCGAAATATGTAAAATATTTACGGTTTTTAAATTGTAAAGTGCCTAGAAAGCTTAAGTGTCCGTGAAATGTATACCAAGTTTCGTAAATCAACTAAATTTTTAAAATTCCCAAAACGCCGCTGATATTTCTTTTTATCTCACCGAACAGAGTTATCAACATTGTAGAATCAAAAAAAATTATCAGAAGTTAATTTAAGAGCGTTCATATCTTGGAAAACGTGAAAAAAATTCGAATTTAATATCAAGTCTCTAAGAGATAAAAAATACTGACATCGTCGGAAAAATGGTGACCCAAACATTTAGAATTCCTTTCTCTGGACAGAGCTGATAACAACGTACGTGCGTAAATGGATTTTTTTATTATTCCCATATTAATCGAGAGCTTTTTAAAGAACTCGATTGTTCATTGATTGATTGGAAACAGTACTCTCGAAATGAATAAGTTTTATCAAATTACTCAATAATGAGTCAGTTACAAATGAAATGTTCGCATTATAATCACCGCTCGAAGCCTTTAGCGTAGTATTCCATAATTTATGACTTTCTGAAACGATTATTTCAGGAGAAATCATAGTTTGTGCAGTGAAAAAAAGTATTTGTTGAGAATTTCATAGAGAACAGTGACATTCTTCATCACGAGAGTCTCAAAATACATTTTAAGCACAAATTTTGAGGTTAGAGTGATGAAAAAATTGCAGTTTGAGGCGAAGCCGAGGACTGTAATCGTTTCGTAAAATTAACTTTCATGACAGTGTATTTCTCCGATTTCTAACTAAATCCGAAACCCAGTTAGCATCAAAAAACGTTTCGCGAACATTTGCAAGCCTTCCAGAGACGCTTCTGAAACTGTCAAATGTACGGTTTAAAAGTTGGCGGAACGTTTCTGAAACTTTTTCATCAAAACAATTTCAGAATGATTGTCGATCGTTCCAGAAACATTGTAAGGAAAAAGTTCGAAAGTTTTGGAATACAACGTTTCTAAAACGATTGACAATCGTTTTATAAATGTTGCCCAAACGTTTGAACCGGACATTTTGAGGTTTCAGAATCGTTTCTGGTACTTTTCGTTGCGGAAACGCTTTCATCGTGTATTAGCTATTTGCATAACGAGGGCTGAAAGTCAACAAATGCAACCGAGGGTGAAGTTTGCTTCCTGAGCGTAGCGAGGGAAGCACTCACCCGAGAG
>JAPYZK010004516.1:0-11718 GCA_030522785.1 Platygaster equestris
AAAACTTGTCACGTATAAGTTCGTCCGCAATGTCCTCTCCATAAAGTTTCAAAGATGAGATTTCAAAAATGAAAATATATTCCAATTTTTGAAATCTCCTCAACATTCGAATAAAAACCTTGTCCACAAAAAAATGTTCGAAAAACATCCGGCGAGTCATGAACCGATGATATTACAGGTTCTCGAAATTTGGCGGGAAACAGGAACGATTCTTACGATGACCTGGATTTCCTCCACGATTTCCGCTCCGAAGAATACGACGATGATTACGTTTTGGCGCGACGACGTTTCAAAGAGCGCGCGGCGGCGGCTTTCGAGGAGGACCTGGCGGAAATAAGACGCAAGCGCCGGGACATGGAGGTCGTAAAGCCAACAATTCATCCGTCGAAATGTCGAGAATTTGTCAGGATTTCCTCCCCTTCCCAACCTTCCAATCCAGCCACCCCGAAAGAAGAAAAATCCGCTTTTTCTATTTTACTCCGATAAATACAAATTGTATGACCATTCAGATATTTCATAATCCATTGCATAATCTCAAACTGACAATAGATATTAGACATATCTGTAGGAGGTTTCTACGATTTAATAAATGGAAACGGATTCTTGGACATTCATCTCTTGAATCAACCGTTTTGAAATGTTTTTTGGATTTTTTATTCTCGGGTCCAAATTTTGTGAGTTAATTGTGGAATTTTTGTTTTTTTGTATCGAAGTTGATAAATTCACTTGATTTTCTGGCTTCGGTAGGGACGTAGGCAGGATTTTCATCGGAGGTGGAAGGGGAGGAATAAATTCGAAATTGGAAAATTTTACCCCCTTGAGAATCGAAAAATGGTTCTCGTAAGATTTCGAGCAAACTTAAAAAATCTGCTTTTCGGTTTTATTCCAACGAACGAGTGCATGTCGTGACGTTATCTCGTTCGAAACCGTGAAATCTATTTTTCGCAAAGCTTGACGAATAAAAATCCGTTTATGGAGACAGGAAAAATGTAGTCTCCAAAAATTCTCGTACAGTGGAAGAATTGGATTGGAGAAAGAATGGAAAAATGGCTCTTGAATGATTCTGAGCGCATCTGAACGAAATCGGATTTTCTATGTTCACTCTAACGAACGGGAAATTTTTGCGAGAGCCATGTTTCGTACTGAACGTGGATTCAGACTTGAAAATTTGACAATGACATTAAGGTATCGGAATTCGAGCATTTCGGACATTCAAACTTCGAGTCTTGAAGTTCGAACTGTACGAAATTGAACTTGAAAAATTGAGCATGGGAAATATTGCAATCTTGATAATTAAATATTCAAAATTCGGTGTTGTAAACACTTGGGAATTCTCAAACGTATAGTACAATTATGGAAAATGAGAGAAATGTATCCGAAAAACTTGGAATTTTTAGATCTGCCTAAAAAAGAAGTGACTGAATATTCTGTCGTGTCCCCTAATTTTATTAGAGCCTGGCACCTTCAAAAGCCACCCCTAAGTTGGCAGTTTTTCACATTTCACTGCAAAACAGTCACGATTTTGCTACTTTACCTTATTTACAAAAATGATCCTTATAAAATTCTGCAAAAAAAAGATCTTCACTACTTTTCTTTAATATACAGTGGTTCTCAAACTACGAGTCCTCTAATATAGGGGTAGTATTTGTTGATAATTTAAACCCAAAATTTAATTTTATGATTACTAACAGTTTGATATTAAAAATAAGCAAAAACATGTTATCAAATTTTTTTAGAACTCACGAACTGATGTTCGTAGTTACGGGTTCAAATAAGTAAAAGTAAAAAAACTACCCTTATCTTGGGAAGCTTGTAGACTGAGAACCACCGTATATAAAAAAAAGTAATGAGAGCCGTTTTTGCACAGAATTTGATAAGAATTACTTTTGTACTCGGGGTACGATTACGAAATCATCACTGTTTTGCGGTAAAATGCAAAAAACCACTAACGCGTACGTTGGGGTTGGCTTTTAAGGTGCCAGGCTGTAATAAAAATCAGTAGACACCATAAAATCTTCAAATATCAAAATGTAAAACAAAAATATGAAGTACTCAAATATTTGTCGTCTATTTTAACTGAACTACAAGTTTCAGTTCAAAAGAAATTCTACTTGAAAAAATTCAGTGATCCCAGTAGTATTTATTTTTATAAAAATTTCCGAAACCTTATTAGATTTTATTTCCTCATACGGTCGACCTCACAAAAATTCTATTTCTTCATAATAAGAAAATAAAATCTTGTAAGAAATCTGAAAACATATGATTTCGTAAACTTTCACTCCCTAAATTCATTTGCCTCAAAATTGGCTCAATTTTAGCGAAAACTCTGCAAATTATTCTCGAGTGTGAATTTCACTCAAAATGAGTATCATCTCCCTCATTTCACAGTAACATTTCCCTTTAAAAAAACATAATCAACCATTTCTTTGAGTAAAATATCACTCTGAAACGAATCAAATTCTCACTCAACCTCGATTCCCATGCTTTTTACTCGAATTTCAATTGACACTTCACTCGATACAAGAATCAAAGTTACAAAGTGAAAAACGTGATCACGGGTTTGCAGGATAGACTGTTCGACACGTTGGACGTGAACAAAGAGATCCAGAAGGCGAAGAGCAAGCTGGAAAAAGCGGACTCAGTGTTCCAGAGGCACGGACTGAAGTTCGATAATACGGACGACGTGGAGCAGGACATGTCGCTGGCTCAGAAACTCGCGAGACGCAAGAAGCTCGAAACGCTCGATATGCCGGAGCTGGAGAAATCGCGGCAAGGGGGCAAATGGGCGAAACTGGTCCCTCTCGACCTGGCGGAAGCTACCGACCCGTCCGCGAACTTGCGCTCCAGGCTCAGTTCTATTATTGCTGACAGCGTGCTCACGGAAAACCCCGGGGACGCGCAAAAAAGGGGCTCGCTCCTCAAGCGGAAGAAAAGTGTCTCGTTCTGAGCACTACGGTTTCGAACATGCGTTCGCGAAAAAAGGCGTCCGGGGAAAAATGACCAGGAAAAGTTGCGAGGACGAACATAGACGTGAATTCGACGGTAATGGAAAATTTCGTAACGAGACGAAGGGATATAAATGCGATTGTACGATAAACGTGGAGTTGTATCATTCGGAGATTTGGGGTTTGAGTTGGTTGTTTGAATTATTTGTGGTGTTAATAAAAAATTTTCCTGGTGTACGAGAGGGTGGTTTTTTTATTGGAGTCTGTTTACTTGAAAGAAATTATGGAAAATTATCTTCTTGTCGTTTTTGGGAGTCTTGGGAGATTTGAGATTGAGGTGCAGTTTTTAGGGAAAATGAAAATTGACAATAGTTGAAAATTTTGAATTCAGGTCTGAATAAAAAGAAGTGTACGCAAGGTTCAGAGAATAGTATTTCAAGAAAGTGAAAATTATTTAATTGAAAACTCACAATCTCGTAAAAATTTTAAAAAATCGTATACAATAATTTTTTCAGAGATACATTATTTTTCAGTATGAAATAAAAAAAATTACATAGATTCCATGACATTGAAGTACAAAAATACACAAAGTACAAAATATTTAATTCGGGAAGACCGTTCACATTTTTTTTTTACATCACGTGTCATGAAGAAAATCGCAGCAACAGTTGGCAATCATCAACCAAATTTAAACTAAATTCAATCACGATATAAAAATATGATTTATTCATCCGCAGAACTCACGTGATCGATCCAAAGTTTCAAACAATCCTCATGAACAATTCTATAAAAAGGTTTCGATCCCATTTGCAAACCTTCAATATCCTCAACAAAAAAACTATCGCCAGACACAACTTTCCCAACTCTAAAAGGACCCAAATACTTCGGAACCAGAAACTTCCTCCCTTTCATCACCTTCACTACCACAAAATCTCCCTCGCAATCCCCAAATTTTCCTCTTCTGCAAATGACCCAATCCTTCTCAATTTTTTCCCTCCGTTTTCCCCACTCCAAAACATTTCCATTCTTAATTAAACAATTCTTCCTAATTGGCTCATTCCTGAAATTTACCATAAGTTCCCTACCCCCGAGCTTCATTCCATCCAAACAAACCTGCATTCGCAACGAATTCCAAAATAAAAAATTTTCCTTGAAAATCCCGGAGAAAATCGACTGGAAAATTTCGCAATCATAATTTCCCGAAGCTTTGACATGAATAATTCCATGTTTCGTCAAGAACTCCGAGAATTCCCGAGATTGGAAGCAGGACACATCACAAGTTACAAGTTTCTTGCAAGGACCAAAGTGCCCAAAGTACAGTCTCAGATAAGACACAACCACAAAGCTCGTTAACGCCTCCGCAGGATACAAAACAACGTACTTCGTATGATTATCCAAAACCACCAACACATTCTCACCCCGGAAATTCCAAAAATTGACGAGCAAAGTCTCAAAAGCCCTCCCACCCCCGAAATCCAGTACACATTTGCAACACATTTCCACATAATCCCTAACAACACCCCTCCTCCCAGGAATCCAATAACTTTCGAAAATCAACTTCTCAGTCTCCTCCAAATTTGGATGACCGAAATCATCGTGGAATTTTTTCAAAATCGCCTGAACACAAACTTCCGGAACACAAAGTAGAATGGAAGTATTTTCTTTTCTGTATAAAATTCCTTTGATAATTTCAAAGTGTCTGGTGACTCGGTTTTTCATCTTGTTTTGTATCGTTTTTATGTGTGGATCTTGTATTTGGTTGAAAATAAGGGATTCGTCGAATGAAAATTTTTCAATGTTGGTGGGATTCCAGCTGAGAAAACGTACGTGTTGGCTTGAGCGGAGATGAACTTCGTAGCTGAAACTTTCCAGGTTCTTTTTCACCGGAAAATCTGTGACGAGGGTGAAAGAAATGAGACGTAGATAATTCCGGAAGTGTTTGAGGGTCGACAAAACCGCTTCTGCTTGTAACTTGGGCTCTCGGAACTCGACTTTTGTTCTTCGTTTCGTGAAATAAAACACGGGGTGAAACAATCCGTCTTGTTGTTTTTGCATCAGGATCGCGCCAAAACCGCGCTTCGAGGAGTTCACGTGAAGCTCAGTTGGATTCGCGAATTGGAAAACGCTTAAAACCGGGGGAGAAAGCAAAGTTTGCCTCAAAGTTTCAAAGGGTCGGATTTCCTGGTGTCCGAAGTGAAAATTCGCTTCTGGACTTCTCAATGAAGAAATCAGAAATTCGTAATCAGGAATCAAATTTTCGAAGTAGTCGCTGATTCGAAGGAAATTTTCCAATTGGGTTCTCGTTTTTGGAATTGGGTAATTTGAAAGGGCTTCGATCAGTTTTCTGTTAGTTTTGACTGTATTTTGTTTCAGTGTATATCCTATGTGAGTTATTTCTTTTTGGAAAAAGGAACATTTTTCTGTTCTGAGTCTGAGATCGAATTCGGATAAAATACGGGAAATACTTCGAAGGATTTCATAATTTTCTTCTAAAGTCAAAGTTGGGATGATGATAGCTTTTTTGTCGAGAAAGATTTTTTTCTCGTCGACGAAATTTCGCAAAATTGTGTATATGAATTGTTGAAACACTACAGAAGAGTTCAGCAACCCATAAGGCATTTTTATAAACTCGTATTTACAACCATCTGGAGCTGCAAAGGCCGTGAATTTTCTCGAATTTTCTTCAACGTCAACAAGAAAAAAATCATCCCTCAGAACCAAAGTCGTGAAACAAAAATTCCCTATCAAATCTCTCACCGAAAATTCAATAAACCTATCTTCCACCGTGGCTCTATTCAAACTCTCAAAATTAACCCTAAACCCCAAACCACCACCTTTTCTCCCATTTTCAAAAACGCCATAATTATCAAACACCAAATTCTTACTCAACCTAACCAAACCCCTCGACAAATAATCGTTCAAAATATCCCTAAAACAAATCTTGTCACTCCCCGAAAACTCCCTAGAGCGAAAATTGACAGTCCTTATTTTTTTCGTCCTTATTTCCATACTGTACTCCATTTTTTTGTTTCCTTTTATTTCGTTTTCTGCGAAAATTGCTTGGATCTCGTTTATCAGTTTTTCTTGAAAAATTTCGTCTTCAGTTTCCTCTTTGTATGTCACCGACAAATCAGGAACCAAGATAATGGATAATCCTGGTTGAGTGATAAAGTCCCGTCCCAGCAGAGCCTCGTAAATCATGGTGGAATCGGGAACAACCATGAATTTAATGGCGAAACATTGACGGGGTACAAGTCCTAGGCGTATTTTTACGTGTAAAATGCCTTCGACGTCGATGAGGGACTTGTTAACGCCGCCGTACTTGCAGTTTTTCGCGTCCTCGAGGAGCTCGTGTCCCGGAAAATGCGACAGGGAAACACTTTTCTTGATGATGCTTATCGCGCTGCCGCTGTCGAGCAACGCCTCGAACGTGTTTTCCGAGTTCGACACTTCACTGACCAAAAGGCAAAACTCGCGGGTTTTTTTCGGGGGAGGGTTTTCTGGGTACACCATGTTTTGGGTTGGGGGTGTTTCGCGATCTGAGAGTGATTCGAGTTTGACAGCGATTTTGTTTCCGGGATGGAAAGTTGCCATTGCGGAAGGTGGTTGAGCATGGCATTGGAATCAAGGGCTTTGGGTGATAATTGTCGTTTGATTGTAAAAGTATGAATCGTTGAATGAACTATTATTAATTTATAAATGGTTTGATTTTCTGAGTTTACAATTTTATGATTTTCTGAATTTTTCATCTGTTAAATTTGAATTTTTAATTTGAATTAAAATTTTTCATTTTGAATGTGGAGGTTCTGGAAATTTTCAACTCTGCAATTCAAGTTTTCGTATATTTTTAAATTTGTGGAAAAATTAAAGTATCCGAACTAAAGTCAAAATAATATTCTGTCTGAATTATGGAAAATTTGTCGTTTTTGAATAAGTTTGAATAGTTGTTGAAGATTCGTCTTGAATTTTGTAGTTATTTATTCTCAAAATTCTGATTAATACATTAAAATCACAAAACACTACAGAATTTAAAAAAACAGAATAGTTCGAATCGTATCTAATAAAGTCCAAAGTTTTTAAAGCTTGCGAAAATTGTTTCAGTATTTCATAAATTTATCGATAGAGAAATTTTCATGAATGAAAACAATGTTTTTGTTGGTTTTTGAATATTGAAAGAAATTTGAGGATGCCTTTTGATTACAAAAAATTTGACAAAACTTTTTCGAATGTTGTGAAAATTTTAGAATTTAACAAATATCCTTTATCACATTTTTTAACAATTTTAAGCATGTTAAAAAATGAAAAAAAAAGTCTTCGAAATCTGTAATGTTGTTTGAAAATGCGAAATTTCTTAAATTTCGATGGATTTTCGTGGAGTCGAAAAAATCGACATAAATTGTACTACAATATTAAATATTTGTTCTCAAAATTTTCCATATAATCGGAAAAAATCAGAAATTCTTTGAATTATTAAGAGTTTGAACCAACTTCAAAATATCATTAGAAATTTTGGTAAGCTTTGGAAAATCATTTTTTGACACTTTTGAAAATTCTGCGAAACATCCAGAGCGGAGATTTTTTTGGTAAAACCGAAACATCATTTTCCAAATCTCCAGAGTTTCAGGAGAATAAGTGAATTTTGGAAGAATTAAAAAATCTTCCGATATTTTTCAAATATTTTCGAAGATTCCAATCAACGTTCGAGTATTCCAAACTCATCGAATTTCGTAAATTTTAGAATTATCCGAAGTTCAAAATTATTTTCCCGTCAATGATTTCCAAAAATCCTAAAAATTTTCAAAAAAATGCTCAGGATTTCACACCTCATAAAATTAGAAAAACAAGTTAAAAAACTGTTCGCAAATTTCCGAAAAAACGGTCAAATTTCCAAAATATATGAAATTTTTCGAACAATCCTGCAAACTCCAAATTTGCATACAAATACATAAAAATTTTGATCCGATTCTTTAAAATCTTGAACAATTCTCCAAAAACTCTGTAGCCCACCAAAGAAGCACCAAGTTCATCAAGAAACAAGAACTTCCCACGATAGGAATCGCGCACAATTACATTTTGGCCGATGTGGAGCAAGGGTTGATGTGTCTAGTGAACCGTGATTTATAGTAAGTAAACCAGAATATCGTGTCAGCTTTGTTTCGAAACGCCCGGTCACGCCAATCGCTTCCATTCGCCGATGCTTTCGAGAGCGACAGCAATTCGAGTAACGACGATTCTATGAATAGCCATCAGATGAATGGCATATGCTGTCAGATAAGACCGGCAGAATCGCGCGAGATAAGTGCCTGATGACGGCTAATGTCAATGCCATTCCATGCAGAAATCGACAGCAACTGAAGAGAGGGCGAGGGGGAGAGCTGTGGCATCGACAAGTCATTATCGATGCATTTTTCTTCATCGGGGAAATTGAAGTAGAAGAGATAAGGCAGAAAAAATTGGAATCAAATCCGGAAGATCCTGGGTGGATTCAGGTTTTTGGGATTGGACCCTGCTAAAGGACTTTTTTATGCCATTTATCTGACATGACGAAATTTCAGATTTTTTCTTTAGAATGGGCTTAATTTTTTGGATACTAGAATCTGGGCAATTTTCGACTTTGAGTTTTTGAAATTTTCTGGAAGATTTCCAAAAAACCTGGAATATTTGAAATATTTGAAGAATTTTGAAAAAAAGTCCATTAATTTCAGGCGAGAATAACAAGGATTTTGGAAATTTCGAACTAAGATTTTGAAACATTTTCCAGAGAATTGACGAAAAAATCCAAATATTTACAATATTATAGGATTTTTTTAAAAAGTTCTATAAATTTGGAAAATTACTAGAAATATGAACATTCGTAACTATGCTTTTCCGAATATGTTGAGAGTATTTCCAAAAACCTGATAAATATTCGTAATATTCTATATAAAAAAAAAAAAAAAAATGCCGTTCATTCTATCATTTTGAGAGAAACGAAAATTCTGAAAAGTAAAAACTATGATTTTTCAACATTTTGCGAAGAAATTCCCAAAAAAAAACAACAATAATCGAAATTTTCCAAGAATTTTGATAAATACTAATTATAAGATTTAAAAAAATACTGAAGTTCTAAAATTTCTCAAATATAATTTTTCAGAATTTCTCAGAGTATCCTCAAAGAACCAAAGGAATATTAGAAATATTCCGAAAATTCCTCAAGTAACTCCATAAATCCTACAGAATTCTTAAAACTAAAAAATATGACTTTTCAACATTTTCCAGAGAATTTTCAAAAAAACTGAAAAACATTTCGAAAGTTCCATAAAATTGAACAACATTTTAAAAATTTGGACACTGCATCTACAAAATTTCCAAGCTACAAAAAAGTCCTCCAAATTTCGAAAATTTCGTTAAACTAATACTGTTAAAAATATTTTCCAGCATTTACTGTAAAATATTCAAATTTCCAGAAATCTCCGAAAATCTTCCAAACTGCATGAAATTCTCAAAAGTTTAGGCAAAATCTAAGAAGCAACCCCAATTAATGAAGCACCTCAATTGAAATCCGAATAAGGCACTGGCGCAGTCAGAAACATCAATCTTAAATTTCACTTCACATGACAACTCCCGCGAGCAAAACAGACGTCTCGAAATCGCCGATATTATCAATTAGCGCAACAAACGATCGATCTCTGGAAGCAGATCTCATTAAGCCAGCAAAAGCACGTTAATTTATGCTCGGCTGCATGACGTCGCGCATTACTCCAGATTCGACCTGATTTATTATCGGACGCGATTTATTTTCAATGAAGCCGCGGGCAGCCGAGATAAATCAAGTATTGTTGTCATGGAATCGTCGGATGTAGCGCGATGTGCATTAAAAATGAAAGATTATTCGGCAAAGAAAATCCTGGCGATTCTTGCGCACTGCCTGAGGACCAAAATCGATAAGAAATTCCTTCAATAACGCTCGTCAGTCGGATTATGAAATGAATTAAAGAAATTTGATGATTTGATCCTTGAACTGATGAATTTTGGAATACGAAGTCATTTCACACTCCGCAATGTTAATTGTTAAATGAGTTTTATTTATACGGTCACTCAGAGCTAATTTACAGTTACTACTGTTTTTTATCGAGCTTTCGGTTCTCTTTGGGACCTTCTTCAGGATTTTTACACGTGGTTAACGACAGCTCAATTATAAACACGTGTAAAAATCCTGAAGAGGGCTCGAAAGAGAACCGAAAGCTCGATAAAAAACGGCAGTAACTGTAATTTAGCTCTGAGTAACCGTATAAATGAAACTTAGTTTTTTAATACTTGGGACGTCATTAGTTTTTTTTTTTTTTTTTTTTTTTTTTTTTTTTTTTTTTTTTTTTTTTTTTTTTTTTTTTTTTTTTTTTTTTTTTTTTTTTTTTTTTTTTTTTTTCTATATCTTTGGAATATTCAGAGACCTATTAATTCCAGAACGATTTTGAATATTTTTTCGAACGATAATTCGGCGTCACTTTAGTTCGAAAGTATTGCAGCCTTGAAGAGGTTCGCGATGTGTCAATATTAAACTTGAACTACGCTCATTTTTAACCGAAGTGACATGTTGCAATTGATCTTCGAGGTAATTCATTTGGCACGGCTGTATGTGCGTCGGATCGGTGGAGGAATTAGCCCTTGAACTTGAAATTGAAGGAAATATCAAGTCCTTGTACAGTGAAAATAGACGAATAATAGGATATTGAGGAAACTAAATACAAAAAGCTTGCAACCCTTGTGGAATCGAACATAAAAAGTGATGGATTCCAATATTTTACGGCGTCCCCTGATTTTATTATAACCTTGCACCGCTAGAAGACACTCTCAACGTGCACCATAGTGGTTATAAATCCTCAAAAAATTCAGCACAAAAACAGTTCTCATCACTTTTTCTCATGTACGGAAAAATCAATGCACCTACCCTAGTGATTGTAGTTTTTGTAAAAACAGGCAAAATTTTCATAAAATCAGCGAATTATTTATAAACATTCGTTTTTTTGATAGGGTCGATTTCTAAAAGTTATATAAAATTTTCGATTTTTACAAAGTGTTTTATGAAGACTTTATCAAAAAAACTTTTTTATAACATCTGTCGAAATTTTCATACAATTCATCAATTTTTTTTTCTTTTTTTTTTTAACAATTGAAAGCCTCCAAATTTTCTTATAAAACCTTTATTTTCATAAAAACATCGCGACTTTTATGAAAATTTTTATATTTCTATGAAAAAAACTTTCCTGATATAAGGAATTACTCTTATAGTAATATTTGATACGTTTTTATTACACAAGGGAATAGAAAATCATGTTCGTAACGTTTCTTAGCAATTATAAAACTTAAAAACATATGATTTTGTAGGATCGGAAAATTCTTCAACTCAAATTGAAAATAGGCAACCAAATTTACATAGATTTGATGGACAAGAAAGTTGACTATCGGATTTCTGATGCAAAGGGTCGCAAGTTCCAATTCCGCTGCCCCCAAAAATTTTTAAATTTCTTCCGAAACGAAAATTGAACTAGAGCCTCATAAACTGATGAAAATGGTATATACATCAGCAAAATAATCCAAAAAAGGTTAGAAAAATTTGTGCACATTTTTAAAAATGTTGAAAAAAAATTTTTATAGAAAAAAATTTTTTTATACAACTTTGATAAAACCAACCATAACAAATTTTTATAAAAATTTGTTATGAGGTTTTTATAAAAACTAGAATCACTAGAGTACAGTTCCAAACGTCAAAAATTCAACTAAAAGATTAATAAAT